>CAUYLG010078197.1:0-19787 GCA_963573385.1 Cacajao melanocephalus | reverse complement strand
ATAGGGAGGGAGTGATGGGGAGGGAGTGATGGAGAGGGGAGTGATAGGGAGGGAGTGATGGGGAGGGAGTGATGGGGAGGGAGTGATGGGGGAAGGCAGTGATAGGGAGGGGAGTGATGGGGAAGGGGGTGATGTGGAGGGGGTGATGGGGTGGGAGTGATGGGGAGGGAGTGATGGGGGAGGGAGTGATGGGGGAGGGGAGTGATAGGGGAGGGGAGTGATAGGGAGGGAAGTGATGGGGAGGGAGTGATGGGGGAGGGGAGTGATAGGGAGGGGAGTGATGGGGAAGGGAGTGATGTGGAGGGGATGATTGGGAGGGAGTGATGGGGAGGGTTGATCGGGGAGGGGTGATGGGGGATGATGGGGAAGCAGGGGTAGGGAGCGGGGTTATAGGGAGAGGTAATGAGGAAGGGCAATGAAGCGGAGATCCCAGCCCCACTCCTCCACCACCTGGGCCCCTGCACACACACGCACATGCACACACACACCAGCCTCTGCCCCACTCACCATCTTTTCGCAGGCCTGCTTCCCATCCATGAATCCCTTGGGGATGGCATTGGGCGTCAGGATCTCGTACCTGCAACGAGCAGGGAGGGTGGGGAGGAGAGAGTTACAGGAAACTCCCACCTAGTGCCGGCTGCGATCCAGACACGGGACTGAGTGACACACAGCAGGAACAGCGGTGACAATGACAAGGACAGTCACAAAACTCACATCTGAGCATTCACGCCACCAACAAGGACAGCAACGTCGCAGATGATCCACTGCTTCAGCATTTGTTTTGTTTGGTTTTTTTGAGTGGCATGACTTTGCCCCACTGCAACCTCTGCCTCCTGGGTTCAAGTGATTCTCCTGCCTCAGCCTCCCGAGTAGCTGGGATTATAGGAGTGTGCCACCACACCCAGCTAGTTTTTGTATTTTTAGTAGAGACAGCGTTTCACCGTGTTGGTCAGGCTGGTCTCAAACTCCTGACCTGAACTGATCCACCTACCTCGGCCTCCCAAAGTGCTGGGATTACAGGTGTGAGCCACCGCGCCCGGCCAATATTTTGGATGTATTGGCTTTAGTAAAATACCTTGTAAAATTAATTTCATCTTTTTTTCACTTTTAAAAGTGTAGCTATTAGAACGTTTTCGATCGTGTATGAGGCTTCCCTTCTACTTCTAAGGGACGGTGCTGCTCTACACAGCTTGTGTGAAGCCCCATTTTAAAATATTTGCTGTATTACTTGTTCATCAGGCCCTGGTATTTTCTGCTCTGTCCTATTCTACTTTTTTTTTTTTCTTGAGATGGAGTCTCACTCTGTTGCCCAGGCTGGAGTGTCATGACTCGATCTTGGCTCACTGCAATCTCTGCCTCCCGAATTCAAGTGATTCTCCTGCCTCAGCCTCCCAAGTAGCTGGGATTACAGATGTCCACCACCACATCCAGCTAATTTTTTATATTTTTAGTAAAGACGAGGGTTCACCACGTTGGCCAGGCTGCTCTCGAACTCGTGACCTCAGTTGATCTACCCGCCTCTGCCTCCCAAAGTGCTGGGATCACAGACATGAGCCACCGTGCCTGGACTTCTACTTCATGTTTAAAGACGTGCAGATGTGCGACACCATGCAGAGATTTCACATTCATAATTTGGGGACCACTGCCCTAAATGGCAGCAGCAATGCACCCTAGATGCCTACAGAGCTCTGTGTGCTTTCTCTCGGAAACACATGAAATGGGGTATTGTTCTCCCATACCACAGATGAGTAGACTGAGGCTCAGCAAAGTGAGTAATCTGTCTCAACTTCCCCAGCTCAGAAGGAGCAAGAGAGGGTGGAGACCTGAATGCAGGTGTGTCAGCTTCCAAACCTGGTTCCCACCCAGCTCCTCCGCCGGGCCTGGGCCCCTGCTCTGGCTCACCGCTGCCGGAACTCCTGGAAGAGGATGCGGTTGGGGAAGCCCTGGCGACAGATGCGGATGCCCTCCAGGACGCCATTGCAGCGAAGCTGGTCCAGCACCAGCCGCGGCTCCAGCTTCCCAGCCTGTAGGGAGCGGACGGACACGCGGGGGTCAGCGACAGCCACACGGGGGCGCCAAACGGCCAAGCTTGGCCATTTCCTATGTTTCTTCCTGCAATTTACTAAGCACCTACTGGGTGCCAGACACTGTTCTGGACCCTGGGAAGACAGCAATGCTCAACCCAGGGGGATATGCCTGCCCTGGGGAACGGGGAGTCCAGGGGGAGAAACTGACAGTGCCGCAGGGGAAGCAGTCTCTAATGAAGAAGAACTACTCGGTGCTAAGGAGAAAAGACCCGCAGGGAGGGAGGTGGGAGGGATTTGCACACTGGAGAGTCGCCAGAAGGCCTCCTGGGAAGCTGATACGTGTCCAAGGCTGCTAAATAATCTCTCTTTTTTTCTGTTTTCTTTTGTTTTTTGAGACGGAGTCTCGCTCTGTTGCCCAGGCTGGAGTGCAGTGGCACAATTTCAGCTTACGGCAACCTCCGCCTTCCAGGTTCAAGCGATTCTCCTGCCTCAGCCTCCTGAATAGCTGGGATTACAGGCGCCTGCCACCACGCCCGGCTAATTTTTGTACTTTGAGTAGAGAAGGGGTTTCGCCATGTTGGCAAAGCTGGTCTCAAGCTCCTGACCTCAGGAGTTCGAGACCTGCCTCAGCCTCCCAAAGTGCTGGGATTACAGGCGTGAGCCACCGCGCCTGGCCCATTTTTAGGCTCAGGTGATCTTCCCACCTCAGCTCCCATTTCACTTGGTCTACAGGCACACACCACCACGCCCAACTAATTTTTTTGTATTTTTTTGTAGAGACGGGGTTTCACCATTGCCCAGGCTGGTCTTGAACTCCCGGGCTTGAGCAGTCCTCTCACCTCAGCCTTTCAAAGTCCTGGGATTACAGGCATGACCCACCATGCCAGACTACCTTTTCCCTTGCCCTGTTTCCCTCTTTCCCTCCCTCCCTCCCTCTCTCTCTCTCTTTTCTTCCTCTCTCTTTCTTTCTTTTATTTTTGTTGGAGTTTCACTCTTTGTTGCCCAGGCTGGAGTGCAGTGGCACAATCTCGGCTCACTGCAACCTCCATCTCCCGGGTTCAAGCGATTCTCCTGTCTCAGCCTCCCGAGTAGCTGGGATTACAGGCACACACCACCACGTGTGGCCAATTTTTATATTTCTAGTAGAGATGGGGTTTCACCACGTTGGCCAGGCCGGTCTCAAACTCCTGACCTCAGGTGATCCGCCCGCCTTGGCCTCCCAAAGGGTTGGGATTCCAGGCATGAGCCACTGCGCCCGGCTTTTCTTTTCAACAGTAATACCTAAATGGCAAAAATCTAAACAGTGCAAAAATTCAAATGGCACACGCTGTCATTAAATATGCCAGCAGGAAAGGAAAAAGCCTGTCAATTAAACCTCACAGGTCATGGACTGTAGGCTGCACCTTGACTTCAGAGACGCTAGTGGGGGGACATATGCCTTAGATCTGATAAAATATGGGATCTCAGGCCGGGCGTGCTGGCTGACACCTGTAATCCTAGCGCTTTGGAAGGACAAGGAGGGTGGATTGCTTGAGCTCAGGAGTTCGAGGGCAGCCTGGGCAACCTGGTAAACATGGTATCGTTTTCCATTCGCATCAGCCCTTCTCTGTAGGGCCCATTCTCTGATTTTCTCAACATGAAAATCTGGCCACTGAGGCCGGCCATGGTCTTATCACACCCATGCAACAACCCTAGCCCTGATGGCCGTCTTCTATCCCTTGTACCTCGCATGCTCCAGTCTCTCATTGGGCCTTTGTACAAACTCTTCTCTGTCTGGAATATGACTTATCCTTCAGGGCTCGGTCATCACCTCCTCCAGGGAGCCTTCCCTGACTTCACTGACCAGATCAAGCCCTATGTGACACTTTCCACCCCTACAGATTCAACTGGTCATTCATTTTGGGTGGTCAGATGAGTGTCTGTGGCCATCAGACTATGAGCTCCCCGAGAACAGGAGTTGGCTGTATGTTTCTCTCCAATGCCTCCCCAGTCCCTGTTCCCAGCTCGGTAGGTGCTCAATACATTTAAGTTATATGAATGGATGAATCTTTCCAACAGGGCCCTGAGCCTGGGAACAGAAGCAATTTGCTCACAACCACACAGCCAGTCTGAGAGGGTCCTCGAATCAGATGTGGCTCCAGCCAAGTCCAGCAGCCAAGCTTTAGCCCACGGCCACAGCCACCCCTCCGTCCCAGGCTGAGTCACAGCCACCCCTCCGTCCCCAGGCTGAGGCACTCACCCTCTTCTCGTGGTTGGGCACAATGCAGCGGACAAAACTGGGGTTGGTGTTGCTGAGTGTGGCCATGAGGCGGCTCAGGGACTCCTTGTAGAGCTGTCCCACTGTCCGGAACATACCCCGACGGGGGCGGCCACCTGGCGGACCATCGCCCAGGCTGCTCACCTGTTCCAGCCCCACGATGCCCTCCACTGTCAGATGGAGATGCAGAGAGAGAGAGAGAAGGAGGTCAGGGGTCAGTTTTAGGGACCTAGGCTGAAGGTCAAGGGTCTTATCATTTATCAGAACTACACTTTACATATGAAGGACCTCACACAGCCTGTTTGGTAGACATTATCAGCTCCATTGGACAGATAGACATACTTAGGCTCCAAAGGGTGGGAGAATGTGCTTAAGGTCACACAGCTGAGAAACTGAAGACCCAAGATTAGAACTCACACAGCAAGAGTCCTCTCAAACCCTGGTCTTTGACCCTTCTTCTTTTCAAGGACATGATCTTTGTTTTCCTTAACAGTAAATGATGACAGTAACAGCAAGTGCTTATCTAGCATAGATACTCTGCCAGGTATTGCTCAAAGCAATTTACATCAGTGGTTTTATAAGCCTGTAAAAATCATTCCCATTTTATAGATTTGGAAACTGAGGCACACAGAAAGAAAGCAGTGATAACCACTGCAGTTGCATTTTAGGAATCTGAAACACATGAAAAGATGTAATAAATTCTTGCACTACATGCAATATTTGAAACAGGGCAAACTGTCTCTATGTTAACCATTTTTCCAGAAGGGCCTGATTTCATAGAGATTCTATTTTCTTGACTGGGCGTGGTGGCTCCCAGCACTTTGGGAGGCCAAGGTGGGTGGATCACTTGAGGTCAGGAGTTTGAGACCAGCCTGGACAACATGGTGAAATCCCATCTCTACTAAAAATACAAAAAATTAACCGGGTGTGGTGGCGCGTGCCTGTAGTCCCAACTACTTGGGAGGCTGAGGCAGGAGAATCACTTGAACCTGGGAGGCAGATGGCGCCACTGCACTCCAGCCTGGGCTACAGAGGAAGACTCTGTGTCAAAAAAAAAAAAAAAAAAAAAAGCTAAAAATCTCGTAGTTGGATCTTGGGAGCGAGTGGGCGGTCCGCCGTGAGGCGAGCCATCGCCCGTCCCCACACAAAAAAAAAAAAAAAAAGAAAAAAAGATATTCTGTTTTCTATATTGCCACTTAGTGGTGCGACTTCAGGTAGTGAAAAATATCCACTCCTTCCACCCGTACTGTCTCGAATTCTGTTTTGTCTGTTTTCTGAGACACGGTCTTACTGTCACCCAGGCTGGAGTACAGCGATCACTGCAGCTTCAACCTCCTCAGTTCAAGTGATCTTCCTACCTCAGCCTCCCAAGTAGCTGGGACTACAGGCACACACTACCATGCCCACTAATTTTTAAATTTATTTTGTAGAGATGGGGTCTTCCTGTGTTGCTCAGGCTGGTCTCAAACTCTTGGCCTCAAGCGATCCTCTCACCTCGGCCTCCCAAAGCACTGGGATTATTGGGGTGACCCAATGCACCTGGCCCCAAATTCTATGTATTGAATCATGGCAGGTTCCTCAGGAACCCACAGCTAGGGCAGAATCTGATGTCCTGCAAAACTCATCCCATTCAAGGGCCATCAGCCCTCAACTAGATGATCTGTGCCTGGGACAGGGTGAGGGGCATGGCAGGGGCCCAAATGTGATCTTTTCCTCCCCAGGTTCAACTGTCCCCCTACTCCATACTCCCTGTCATTTTCAAAATGACAGTTATCATTTATGAAGTCCTCATAGCACAGATAAGAGCTAAAGTTCTGGAATCTGGTGTCCTGGGTTCAAATCCCAGCTCTGCCACTTACTAGCTGTGTGACCTAAGCAAGTTACTTAACCTCTCTGTGCTTTAGTTTCCTTATTGGCATAATGAGGTAATAGTATTAACACCTGCCTCATGAGGCATTAGTACTATTACCCCATTATACAAATGAGGTGTTGATATATCTAAAGGGGCTTCATATGGCGAATGGCACATCGTAAGTGCTCAAGAAACGCCAGCTGGTACTATCACACTTGTTTGTTCTTTTACATGCAGTTTAGTTAGAAGAAAGGGTTCTGCTGCTACAGTCTAGAAACTTCTGAGGGAGCCAACAAGGAGGGAGAGGAAGAGTGAGAGACCTCCCCAGTGAGAGGAGAGGGGACAGATGTTCAAAACCAGGTCCCCAGCCCAACAGGTCCACCCTCCTCCTCCAGCAAGCCTCACCACCATCGACGCACAGAGACACCCACCCCCTGGCGGAGAAACAGCAGAGCTGCACCTCCCTGCAGATCCTGGGGGCGAAGGTGGGAAGGAGCCCAGGAAAGAGAACTGCTGGAAGCCCCCGTGTTCTGGGGAGTGAGGACAGATGTGTGGGTGGATGGAGGGGAGATGGCAGAGAGATGGCAGGGAGAGATGCATGGAAAGAGGGGAAGGAGAGGGGGCGGCAGGAAGAAAAAGAGAAGAGGGTTATTAGTCAATAGCACAGAGCAAAGCAAGAGGGAAAACCTGAATGTTGGCCACGAACTTCCAAACTCCTGTTCATCTCTGTATCCACACACTGTTGGCCAAAAGGACGAGTGTCCTCTGTAAGAATTCAGTGCAAGGAATAAAAAATCTCCCTGTAGAGGTTGTTTCTGTTTTAATAGGTAGCGCTTTTTGCTCTGGCTGCTGGGAAGCTCAAGAACAAACTTGAAGTTCCCAGGCCATTTGTTGTTTTTATCTCTTAGAGGAGAGCCAATCTCATTTACCTTTTTCCCTGGGCTGTCAGGATACTGGGCATCCAACTCTGGGCTCAAGGGAGCTGTGGTAGAGATGGGGCAAAAATGGCCCCGATTCCCTACTCTTCCCTGTATACACACCCTTTGCCTGTGACTCGCAGCTCATTGAATCTGGGAAGACCTTGTGACTAGCTTTGTTTAGGAGGATTATGAAGGAAGCGACATAATGGCAGCTCCAAGTCTAGGATTCAGGAGGTCTTGCAGCTTCCACTTTTTCTCTTGGAACCCTCTAAGAGTCAGGCACACAGAGTGGGACAAATGGGGGCTCACTGTGGATAATCATGTGTTTATAAAGATGGCACAAAAATTTTTTTTTTTTTTGAGATGGAGTTTCACTCTTGTCACCCAGGCTGAAGCACAATGGTGTGATCCTGGCTCACTGCAACCTCCGCCTCCCGGGTTCAAGCAATTCTCCTGCCTCAGCCTCCCAAGTAGCTGGGATTACAGGCGCCCACCACCACGCCCGGCTAATTTTCGTGTTTTTGGGAGAGATGCGGTTTCACCATGTTGGTCAGGCTGGTCTCAAACTCCTGACCTAAGGTGATCCGCCTGCCTTGGCCTCCCAAAGTGCAGGGATTACAGGCGTGAGCCACCGCACCCGGCGACAGCACAAGTTTTTTAAAAGGGCAGCAGATTTTCAGCCTGGAGATGATTCTCATAGCATAATCGGGTTCTGTTCCTGAACTTCAAACCCTGCTTTCCAATCCCTCTTATGTAAATACTATGTGAGACACAAAAATCAAATCTACCTTGCTAGCATCAGCTCACGAGACCAAGGTCCTCCATGCTCTTTTGCTCTGTGAGTTTGTCTTGGGAACCACTCACCTTGCTCATTTTGTTTTCTTGCCAAACTGCATGGGCTGGTATTTCTACAGATACCTTTTCACATTAATAAAAGATTAAGGCAAACTGACAAATGCCAGAAACTTGGGATCCGGAAAAAAAACACGATGGTAGTTCTGCCAGCTTTCTAAAACCATTTCTCAAACCTCCTCCAAGGATAGGGGTGGTGGTGGCAGAAAAAGCTTGGAAAAGGCCAGAGTCCTACCACAGAGTGTTTGGCATCTCTGCCTATGCCCCCGAGAAGTGTCAATCTAAAATGACAGTCAAACTCATGGGGGCCTTTTGGGGGTCAGGAAAGTCCTCCAAAACTGTATCTCACTCTGTTTTTCCTTTCCTCTTCCTGGGGCCTTGAAGGGAACTTTGTAAGAAAACAAAGAAAGCAAAGCCTAAAAGCAGGCTAACCTGCAAAACATCACCATCTCAGTTCTCCTGTTGTTATAAGTTATTTTTCAGTAGAATCTTTATTTTTTTGTGATGAAGTCTTGCTTTGTCACCCAGGCTGGAGTTCAGTGGCACAATCTTGGCTCACTGTAACCTCCACCTCCCAGGTTCAAGCAATTCTCCTGCCTCAGCCTCCTGAGTAGCTGAGACTACAGGCATGTACCAAAACACCCGCTAATGTTTGTATTTTTAGCAGAGACAGGGTTTCACCAAGTTGGCCAGGCTGGTCTTGAACTCCTAACCTCAAATGATCAACCCACCTTGGCCTCCCAAAGTGCTGGGATTACAGGCATGAGCTATCACGCCTGGTTGAATCTCTTTTTTTTTTTTCTTTTTACATCTGACATCCAGGAAGAATCTCTTAATATTTTAGGGAACACAGGCCATCTACAAATAATAAGTTTGCCTCTTCCTTTTTGATATTTATATATATACATATATATATATATATATATATATATATATTTTTTTTTTCTGGTCTGATTCCATAGGCTAGTATTGCTAAAAAACTAACAGCAATGTTAGTGGGTATCTTTGTCCTGTTTCTGATGAAGGGGGAGTGTTTTATCCTTGAGAAGGATGCTGGCTTGTCAATCAAATCAATCAGTCAATCAATCTATGGCTCCATCCATCACTGATTTGAAATACGATTTGTGACACTGGCTGTTCTGGGTCTGAGCAGAAAACTCAGGTTCAGACCTCAGCCTCTGAAACAAAGGTGCTCACACCATGGGTTGGGAGAAAGGCTGCATGGGCCCCCAGGGCCGAGGCCGGGGAAACGAGTCCTCACCGTCTTTCCAGATCTCCGCAGTCAGCCGGTCTGTGCTCTGGTGAAGCAGGGCTGCGACGTTGTCATTCAGAGGGTCCATGTTTTTCATCAGCCACTCATTGGCCTTGTAGTCGACCTGAATGAAGTCAGGTAGAGGAGGGCGATGACTTGCAGGCTCAGACATTCTCTGGATTTCCTAAGGAGCCTTAGAGCACCGGCGCCACCTTGTGTCCGTATTCTGAACTGCGCCCCTCTCTCCCTCCCCTCTATGTCCCCTGCACCTCTGTGACCTCACTGCCACCACTTTCTTCCTCTTCATTCTGCTCCAGCCACCCTGGCCTCCTCACTGTTCCTCAAACACACGAGCTTCTTCCCATGTTGGTGTTTTACCCCTGCCACCTGGGTTCTGTCACTGTGGATTTCACACAACTGGCTCCTTCTGGGTACTCAGGGCTTTGCTTTGGGGCTCCACAGAGTCACTATCTTGGCCACTACAATTCTCTGCATATGTGCCCGCACCAGACAGAGGACCCCTGAGAGCAGGGCCCAGATCTGACTCCAGCCCAGCAGAGGGCTGGGTGCAGGGGAAGTTCTCAAGTATGTCTGGGGAAGAAACTGACGGCTACACACAGAACACGTGGAATCTCGGCCGGGCGTGGTGGCTCACACCTGTAATCCCAGCACTTTGGAGGCTGAGGTGGGCAGATCACCTGAGGTCAGGAGTTCGAGACCAGCCTGACCAACATGGAGAAACCCCACCTCTACTAAAAATACAAAATTAGCCAGGCATGGTGGTGCATGTCTGTAATCCCAGCTAGTTGGGAGACTGAGGCAGACAATCGCTTGAACCCAGGAGGCGGACGTTGTGGTGAGCTGAGATGACACCATTGCACTCCAGTCTGGGCAACAAGAGTGAAGCTCCATCTCAAAAAAAAAAAAAAAAAAAGAACAAGTGGACCCTCCTGCCTCCCAACCATTGTGTATGTTGTTCCCTCTGCCTGGAGAGCCCTTCCCACCCTTCGCCCATCCTCTGGGGCTGCCTGGTCCACATCATCAAAACCAGGGATCAGCAAACTATGGCTCATAGGCAAAATCCAGGCTGCCACCTTTTCTTGCAAACATTTTTATTGGAATAGGGCCGGGCGTGGTGGCAACGCCTGTAATCCCAGCACTTTAGGGGGCCAAGGTGGGTAGATATCTGAGGTCAGGAGTTCGAGACCAGCCTGGCCAACGTGGTGAAACCCCGTATCTACTAAAAATACAAAATTAAAATTAGCTGGGCGTGGTGGCGAACGCTTGTAATCCCAGCTACTTGGGAGGCTGAGGCAGGAGAATTGCGTGAACCTGGTAGGCGGAGGTTGCAGTGAGCCAAGCTCATGCCACTGCACTCCAGCCTGGGCAACAGAGGGAGAATCTGTCTAAAAAAAAAAAAAAAGAAAAAAGAAAAAGTTTTGTTGGGATAGAACGTTCATTTACATCTCATAGGCTAAGTCACGGGGCCTGCTGGGGCAGGAAAGCCCTCCAAAACTGTATCTCGGTCTGTTTTTCCTTTCTTCTTCCCTGGGGGCTTGAAGATACTTACATATTATCTGTGGCTTTTTTTGTGTAACCACAACAGAATTGCATAGCTGTGACAGAGACCGTCTGGCCCACGAAGCTGAAACTATTTACTGTCTGACCCTTAACAGAAAATGCTTGCTGACTCTTGACGTGGATTTGAGATTGAGCATATTCTCTTCTGTGAAGCTTTCCCTCGTGTTTCTCTTCTGGGCTCTGAGGCTACCCTTAGTGGCTTCTACTCAAACACCAATTGACCTTATATCCTCATGGTCTGTACCCGCCTCCCTCCCAGATAGGCGTCTTTGTGAGGACAGAAACCACGTCTGATCTGTGTATCCAGCTTTGCTCAGCACGGAGCTGGGCACACAAATGGACCCCACACGTGTCTGCTGAATAAGTGAATAAAATGCACATAGATTGCCTTTTCATGAACTCCTACTCATCCCTCAAAACCCACTGCAAATATCGCCTCTTTGAGGAAGTTTTTGCTGACGCCATCAGACAGAGTCCTTGCTGCTCCCTGGGTCCTCCTGGGCCCTGCTCTGTTTGTTTGGACCTCAGGAGACCCCTGTTTTCCCTTTGCACACTCCCCCCATCTGTAGCCAGTGGAGACCCCTTGATCCCTACTCCCACCCACATGCCCCAAGGCTGGCCCCTGCCCCTACCTTCCCCGCATAGTGCAGAACACTGAAGTCGGCCTGATCCCGCAGGTGCCTCGGCCGCTGGAACTTGGGGTGGCCGCCCTGCTCCTGGGCCACCTTCTCTACAAACGACTTATCTGTGGCCTTCGGGAACCAGCACTCCTCGTCCAGCAGGGCCAGGAGTCCGGGGGGGTTGGCCTGGCCATCAACAGCAGGGGGAGAGTCAGTCAGATCCCCTAATACTGGACACTCAGGTGGCTGCTGATTTTTAGCTCTTATGCGTCACACTCGGACAGAAAAACAAACGTGAGAACAATAGTTACAGTGGGAGTCACATCATCAGCTGTTCATTCTAGAACGGTTTTCACGATCTGTGGATCTAAACTGACATGGTTTGGCTGTGTCCCCACCCGAATCTCATCTTGAATGGTAGCTCCCATAATTCCCACGTGTTGTGGGGGGCACCCGGTGAGAGGTAACTGAATCATGGGGGCAGTTTCCCCATGCTGTTCTCGTGGTAGTGAATACGTCTCACGAGTTCTGATAGTTTCATAAGGGGAAACCCCTTTCGCTTGGTTCTCACTCTCTCCTGCCTGCGCCGTGTAAGACGTGCCTTTAGCCTTCCGCCATGATTGTGAGGCTGCCCCAGCTGCACGGAACTGTGAGTCCGTTAAACCTCTTTTTCCAAACGTGAGAACAATAGTTACACTGAGAACCCTCATGAACCGATTGATTTGAGCCAGGCTCTGTAGCGGGCGTGTTCTGGGTCCTCCTCATCTGAGGTCACAAATGATCTAGGAAGCAGGTGCTGTCACCTTCCCCACGGAACCCACGGGGCATCCTGAGGCCCAGCAGAGGAGGAGCTGGACCGTGGCCGTGCAGATGCCGGGGGAGACGGCTCTGAGCCCCGAGCGTGGGCTGGGAGGGGCCTGGGGCTCACCGGCCGCTCGATGAGGTCGATGCAGGGCTGCAGGTCGAGGCCGAAGTCCAGGAAGGTCCAGGGGATGCCCTCGCGCTGGTATTCCTCCTGCTCCAGCACGAACATGGTGTGGTTGAAGAGCTGCTGCAGCTTCTCGTTGGTGTAGTTGATGCAGAGCTGCTCGAAGGAGTTCAGCTGCAGGGACACAGGACACGTGAGCCGGGAGGATGAAGGGCGACAGACACCCGGAGATGGGGACAGAGACACAGAGACAGGGGACAGAGACCCAAGACAGAGGGCAGAGACCCAGAGAGGGAGGGAGACAGAGACCCAGAGAGAGAGGGGGACAGAGACCCAGAAAGAGAAGGACAGGGACTCAGAGAAAGAGAGACAGAGACCCACAGACAGAGGGGGACAGAGACCCAGAGAGAGGAGAGGCAGGCAGGGAAGCTAAGAAATGTGTTCAAATGTGCACACTTCACTGTATCTGAGCACCTTCCACTCCCAATCCTGTTGTCCCCTCTTCCAGTAGAAGGAGCCCCTTTCCTCATCTGTACAGTCCGGGGTCCCATGTCGGCCCATCCTCCACAGGGTCCAGCCCACCAGCTCTTGAAGCTTCTAGACCTGCATCCAGCCTCAGCTCCTGGCCAGCCACACAGGCTGAGCTGCACGGAGTGGGCGGTGAGGAGCCTCCGTAGGCACCCGGAGAAGTGCAGGCCCTTCCTCTCCACTGACATTGACAGAACCCACACTGAGAGGCTGGTCCGGGACGGGGTCTCTGGGGGACGGTGGGCAGGATGGAAGCAGTTGAATGTTGAATTGGGATGAATTTATTGACAGAGATTCCACACTCAAGCATTGGCTGTAGGGCCTGGGAGTGACTCTAGTTTGCTCTTTGATTGAGTGAAATCTGAATCCCAAATACTTTGTAAAAGTTGGCCAGGTGCAGTGGCTCACGCCTGTAATCCCAGCACTTTGGGAGGCTGAGGGAAAAGGACTGCTTGAGGCCAGGAGTTTGAGATCAGCCTGGGCAACATAATGAGACACCATCTCTACAAAAATTTAAATTTCAGCTACCCTGGAGGCTGAGGTGGGAGGATCACCCGAGCCTGGGAGAGCAATGGTGGCTGTGCCACTGCACTCCAGCCTGGGTGACACAGTGAGATCCGCTCTCTAAAAAATGACAAAACAGATGAGCCATGGTGGCTCACACCTGTAATCCCAGCACTTTTGGAGGCTGAGTCGGGAGGACTGCTTGAGACCAGGAGATTGAGACAAGCCTGGGCAACACAGCTAGACTCCTGTCTCTACAAAAAATACAAAAATTAGCCAGGTGTGGTGGCATATGCCTGTGGTCCCAGCTACTTGGGAGGCTGAGGGGGGAGGCTCACCTGAGTCCAGAAGGTCGAGGCTGCAGTGAGTTATTACTGCACCAGTGCACTCCGGAACAAGTGGCCTACAGAGCAAGACCCCAACTCAAAAAAGAAATGTTTTTTCTCTATTGTGTCTATTTCCTCTTGTGCTCATTCTAATTTAGCTTTCACTTCTGATTTTCTTTTTTTTTTTTTTTTTTTTGAGACAGAGTCTCACTCTGTCACCAGGCTGGAGTGCAATGGTGCAATCTCCGCTCACTGCAACCTCCACCTTCTGGGTTCAAGCGATTCTCCTGCCTCAGCCTCCAGAGTAGCTGGGATGACAGGCATGCACCATCACACCCAGCTAATTTTTGTATTTGTAGTAGAGACAAGGATTCACCATGTTGGCCAGGCTGGTCTCGAACTCCTGACCTCAGGTGATCCACCAGTCTCAGCCTCCCAATGTGCTGGGATTACAGGCGTGAGCCACTGCCTCCAGCCAACCACATACTTGGTGTGTTATAAAAACAAAAAATGTATTCTCTCACAGTTCTAGGGGATTAGCAAAATCCAAGCATCAGCAGGGACACACTGTCTCTGAAGGCTCCAGTGGGAAACCCTTCATTGTTTCTTCTGGCTTCTGCTGAATGCTAGCAAATTACAGATGCTTCACCTTCATATGGCTTCTCCCCTTTGTGTGTCTGTGTCTTTTTGAAATTTTTTTTTTAGGCTGGGCGAGGTGGCTCACACCTGTAATCCCAGCCCTTTGGGAGGCCAAGGCGGGTGAATGACTAAATCAGGAGTTCGAGACCAGCCTGACCAACATGATGCAACTCCGTCTCTACTAAAACTACAAAAATTAGCCCAGCGTGGTGGCTCATGCACCCATAATCCCAGCTACTTGGGCGGCTGACAGGAGAATCGCGTGAACCCGGGAGGCAGAGGTTGCAGTGAGCCAAGATCGTGCCACTGCACTCCAGTCTGGATGACAGAGTGAGACTCCATCCCAAAAAAAAAGTTCTTTTTTAAGAGACAGGGTCTCACTCTGTCACCCAGACTGGAGTGTACTGGCGTGATCAGGGCTCAGTGCACCCTCGACATCCAGAGCTCAAGCTATCCTCCCACCTCAGCCTCCTACACAGATGGAATCACAGGTGTGCACCACCACGGCTGGTTAGCTTGTTTTTTGTTGTTGTTCTGCTGCCCAGGCTGGAGCTCGCTGCCATGCCCAGCTAATTTTTGTATTTTTAGTAGAGACAGGGTTTCACCATGTTGGCCAGGCTTGTCTTGAACTCCTGACCTCAGGTGATCCGCTTGCTTCAGCCTCCCAAAGTGCTGAGATGACAGGTCTGAGACACCACGCCTGGCCCTGATGAGTTGTTTAACTTTTACGTTTGTACAGACAGGGTCTCACTCCTTTGGCCAGGCTGGTCTTGAACTCCTGGACTCAAGCAGTCTTCCCACCTTGGCCTCCCAAAGTGCTGGGATTATAGGTGTGAGCTACTGTGCCTGGCTCTTTGCCTTAATTTCCCTCTTTGTATAAGGACATCAGTCATATAGTATTTAGCACACACCCAACCCCGTGAGACCTCACCTTAACTTGATTACCTGTAGGAAGACAGTATTTTCAAGTAAGGTCACGTTCAGAGGTTCCAGGTAGACACGAAGCTTCTGGGACACTACTTCTCCACTGCACATCTCTATATGGAGTTAGTCAACTTCCTCTTCTTCTTCTTGAATTTAAGAGAGCTGTATCCTCTGGAGGAAGTTTCACAGTTAGCATTAGGGTGGGCCAGGATAGCTTTCTGAGCCTTAAAAGTCTTAAAGTTCTGGCTGGGCACGGTGGCTCAAGCCTGTAATTCCAACACTTTGGGAGGCCGCAGCGGGCAGATCATCTGAGGTCACGGTGAAACCCCGTCTCTACTAAAAATACAAAAATTAGCCAGGTATGGTGGTGCACACCTGCAGTCCCAGCTACTTGGGAGGTTGAGGCACAGGAATCGCTGGAACCCCGGGTGGAAGAGGTTGCAGTAATTCAAGATCATGCCACTGCACTCCAGCCTGGGCCACAGAGCAAGACTCCGTCTCAAAAAAAAACAAACAAAAAAAAAAACTATTAGAGCATGGTGGTATACCCCTGTAATCCCAGCTACTCGGAAGGCTGAGGGAGGAGAATGGCTTGAACCCGGGAGGCAGAGGTTGCAGTGAGCTGAGATTGCACCGCTGCACTCCAGCCTGGGTGACAGAGTGAGCCCCTGTCTCAAAAAAATAAATATATAAATAATAAATAAATAAGATTACTCTTTGCAGTTTCCCCACAGCGCTGTATTCAGTATGTTACCGCTCAGCACAGCCACCTCTCCAATATTCAGGAGCAAACCATCTCCTTGGTTCCCGCCCCCACCATGATCAGAACCTTCTCTCGGCTTTACTCTCCGAGTGCCTGCCAAGATCAGCTGGGGTTTTGCTTCTCCATTGGTTTTCGCCAGCGTGGACATTTGCCTTTCCAAGAGGGAGGTCCTGCTGAGCAAGTATTTCCTGGGTCCCTGAGGAGCCAAGTTATTCCACATCTTCCAGCTTCTCCACTGCACCCTATCCTCCCCTACTCACTGGAGCCCCCAGAGATTTCACTACTGTTCTTGTTTTCTTTCTTTCTTTCTTTTTTTTTTTTTTAGACGGAGTTTCACTCTTGTTGCCCAGGCTGGAGTGCAATGGCGCAATCTTGGCTCACCACAACGTCTGCCTCCCAGGTTCAAGCGATTCTCCAGCCTCAGGCTCCCAAGTAGCTGGGATTACAGGCGCCCGCCACCACACCAGGGTTATTTTGTATTTTCAGTAGAGACGGCGTTTCTCCATGTTGGTCAGGCTGGTCTCAAACTCCCAACCTCAGGTGGTCGGCCAGCCTTGCTCTCCCGAAGTGCTGGGATGACAGGCGTGAGTCACCGCACCCAGCTTTATTATTCTCAACACCAGTGGCAGCGGTCTTCTCAGGACAGGGGAGTGAGTTCTATCGACGGACAGGTGGCCCCTGCTTGTCGGCGATGAGCGGGTCCGCAGAATCACATGGACTGAGTTTCCACGCCGGAGCGTCTTGGAGATGTAGTGGTCTTTGTGGACTGGCGAGGGCTGCCGCTTGCCTTTGCTGCTCTTGGGAACCTCAGTCCACATCCCCTTCACGGCCTCCGGCACCACCCTGCAGTGCTATCGGAGGCCTTCACGAGGCCCAGGAGTTCCTTATTGTTGCGGCAGTTGATGAGCACTCGGTGTTGAATTCCCCCTGCTCTCATTTCTGCAGCTCCTCCGGGGTCATCTCACTCTTGGGCTTGTTGAGGAGGCTCACGATGGTCACTACACTCTCGGTTCACTCCTGTTTCTTCTGCGTGGCTGCTGCCTCTCTCTCTCTTTCTTCTTTTTTTTGGGGGGACATGGTCACTCACCCAGGGTGCAGTGGCACGATCTTGGCTCACTGCAGCCTCTGCTTCCCAGGTTCAAGTAACTCTCTTGCCTCTGCTGGGTTTAAATATTACCGGGGCCCCCACCTGGCTAATTTTTGGCTTTCTTTTTTTTTTTTTTTTTTTTTTTTTGAGAGAGAATCTCACTCTGTTGCCCAGGCTGGAGTGCAGTGGGCTCACTGGAACCTCTGCCTCCCTGGTTCAAGAGATTCTCATGCTTCAGCCTCCCAAGTAGATGAGATTACAAGTATGTGCCACCACGCCCGGCTAATTTGGTATTTTTAGTACAGATGGGGTTTCACCATGTTGGCCAAGCTGGTCTTGAACTCCTGACCTCAGGTAATCTGCCCGCTTTGGCCTCCCAAAGTGCTGGGATTACAGGCATGAGCTACCACACCTGACCGAAAACCAATCTGTATCGTCACCCCATAGCATCATCACTTGAACCATTTCTCTTTTTTTTTTTTTTTTTTTTTCCCGAGACAGAGTCTTGCTCTGTCGTCCAGGCTGGAGTGCAATGGCTCAATCTCGGGTCACTGCAACCTCCACCTCTTGGGTTCAAGCAATTCTCCTACCTCAGCCTCCCGAGTAGCTGAGATTACAGGCGTCTGCCACCACGCCCGATTAATTTTTGCATTTTTGGTAGAGACTGGGTTTCACCTTGTTGGCCAGGCTGGTCTCAAACTCCTGACCTCAGATAATTGATCCACCTGCCTCAGCCTCCCAAAGTGCTGGGATTATAGGTGTGATCCACCGCGCCCAGCTGGATATTTTCATCTTACAAAATCGAAACTCTCTACCACAATTAAGCCCCGGTTCCCCTCCCCTCAGCTCCTGGCCACTTTTCCCAACCCCATTTGTTGAAAAGATGGTGGTGAGCTCCTTTAATGACTGACAAGCTCTTGAACATGGACAGGAAAATTCACAGCATTTTTTTTTTGTTAATGATCAATGAATTTTTAAACAATTATCTTCTCTCTAAACATTCACAGACTACTTCTACAGCTAAAAATAACAAGCCACAAATTTCACAATTGTAGATTTCCCCCAAATATTTGAACAGTGACTGTGTATTTATCAGTGAACTTTTCACAAATCTTATACTGCAGTTTCCCTTAAATGCCACGAATAGGAGGAAAATGGTAATACCCTCTCCATCATACTTTTCACAAGTCTGATATGCCAGATTCTTACAAATGCTTTAAGTATCTTCGAAAAGGCTGGGCAAGGTGGCTTAGACCTGTAAACCCAGCACTTTCAGAGGCCAAGGTGGGAGGATCACCTGAGCCAGACTGGGTAACACAGCAAGAACCCATCTCTACTAAAAAGAAAGAAAAAATTAGCCAAGTGGTGATGAGCACCTGCAGTCTCAGCAACTCAGGAGGCTGAGGAGGGAGGATCACTTGAGTCAGGGAGGTCAAGACTACAGTGAGCTGTGATCACGCCACTGCACTCCAACCTGGGTGACAGACTGTTTCAAAAATAAATAAAAATGACCAGGTGCAGTGGTTGACGCCTGTAATTCCAGCACTTTGGAAGGCCGAGGCAGGCAGATTTCCTGAGGTCGGGAGCTTGAGACCAGCCTGACCAACATGGAGAAACCCCATCTCTACTAAAAAAAAAAAAAAAAAAAAAAAACACAAAATTAGCCTGGTATGGTGGCGCATGCCTGTAATCCCAGCTACTCAGGAGGCGGAGGCTGCGGTGAGTGACATCAAGTCACTGCACTCCAGCCTGGGCATCAAGAGCGAGACTCTGTCTCAGAAACAAACAACAAGAACAAAAAAACTCCCGGCCGGGCGTGGTGGCTCACGGCTGTAATCCAAGCACTTTGGAGGCCAAGGCGGGCGGATCACCTGAGGTCGGGAGTTCAAGACCAGCCTGACCAACATGGTGAAACCCCGTCTTTAAAAAAAAAAACAACAAAAAACTCCCTGCCAGGCACAGTGGCTCACACCTGTAATCCCAGCACTTTAAAAGACTGAGGCAGGTGGATCACCTGAGGTCAGGGGTTTGAGACCAGCCTGGCCAACATGGTGAAACCCTATCTCTACTAAAAAGACAAAAATTCGCTGGGCATGGTGGCACGTGCCTATAATCCCAGCTACTCAGGAGGCTGAGGCAGGAGAATCACCCAGATTCAGGAATTGGAGGTTGCAGTGAGCTGAGATCACGTCACTGCACTCCAGCCCGGGCGATAAGAGCAAAACTTCATCTCGGAGGGGAAAAAATAAGAACTCCCAGAGAGTCCCTAACCCTTCCACCAAGTGGGGACACAGCAAGAAGGTGCCAGCAATGAACAAGGAAACTGGCCCACACCCGTCACAGAATCTGCCAGTGCCTTGATCTTAGAGTCCGCACCCTCCAGAACTGTGAGAGATACATGTTTGTTCCTTAAGCTACACAGTCTATGGTATTTTTGTTATAACAGCCTGAATGCCCTCTCACCAAGGATGAGTCAGTTCTCACCAAGCCAACATTCCAGGCAAAGCCTGTGTGCCTGTGTTATCTTAGACTTTGTCATAACCACATGAATTGGAAAATTGATTTTTTTTTTTTTGAGATGGAGTTTTACTCTTGCCGCCCAGGCTGGAGTGCAGTGACACTTGGCTCACTGCAACCTCCACCTCCCAAGTTCAAGTGATTCTCCTGCCTCAGCCTCCGGAATAGCTGGGATTACAGGCACCTGCCACCACACCCAGCTAATTTTTT
>CAUYLG010078194.1:0-44043 GCA_963573385.1 Cacajao melanocephalus | reverse complement strand
CCCCCAAAACTGAATGCTTCTCAGGCTGACAGCTGCTTGTGTTGCTAGTGAAGGACACAACACGACACTCACATTTGCTAAGCCTCTGAGGCAGATGGACCACGCCACGTTTCCTTTTAAGGGGATGTCTTCATTGCGGCAGGACAGGGGACACTACTCCAGCACAGAAGCACCTGGGGTGAAACCCTCAGTCCTTCTTTCCCACGTTGATCCTCTGACCCTCTTTGCCTGTCAGAGCACAGAGCATCTGGTGATTTTCCAACTCCATGGCTCCCTTTATATGTTCCAGGGCTGCAGTTGCAGCCATCACATCTGATGCAGCCCCTCAGACCCCAGAGACAGAAGTGAGAGCTGGCAGGGGACTCCTAGCTGGCCTCCAAGACTGACAGACGGGTCTGACTTCTGAGGAACGTTTCAGGCTGCCATGTGTCCGGCCAGATTCTCCCCAAGATCCGCAACTCACTTGGGTCAGGAAACGGGGAAGGCAAAGCAGTCAGCATCCAGCCAATGTGCGAGAGAAGGGGAGGCAGAATCTCGGTGAAGGCTGACCTGCGCTCAGTGGCAGCGTGACCGTGGTTTGTTTGATGACTTCATCTTTCATTGCCCTGATTTACTCATCTGCAAAATGGGGCTATAAATAGTATCTGCATCACAGGGTTTTCATAATGATCGAGCGAAATAATGCATGTAAATAAAATGTGTTTCCTGGTGGTTTGCATGTAGGAGGAACTCCACACGTGTCAGCTATTGTTATTAAGGATTTTAATAATATTAAATGATTAATTTTAATAATTTTAACAAACTCTGCCTTTCTGACCTTCTAATCTTTTCTGTATGAGTACTGCACGCCAACCGATTGCACCACTGGAACTCCAGACCATCTACTCTTTTCTGTTCTAGGAATAGATGAATCGTAGAGATGGAAGAATTCCAGAAATGACCACAGTTAAGTTTTAACAGGGGTACAGCAAAGAAACAGCACAGCGTGAGCCAGAAGGACACTGGGTTCACAGGTGCACGTGAGACCTGGATGGGGAGGATGAGGGGAGAGAGGTGGTTAGTGAAGGTGTCAATATTTACTGGAGCCAGTTGGCCTGGGAGGCGGGTCTTGGTGTGGCCACTCACAGCTGGTGAGCAGGACCACAGGACCCTCAGCTGTAAAGAGAGAAGCACAGTGGTTCCCGCTTCACAGAGCCCCTGTGAGGATGGAAGGAGCTCTCATGTGCATGGCATGTTGAGAAGAGTGAGGAACACGTGGCAGCTATCCATCCAAGGCTGGCCCTCGTTCCAGCGAGGCTGACGTGCCTGATGGACAGCTCCAGCCAGTTACTCAAACACAGTCTGCATTTTTCTTTCGAATAAATCTTTCCTGTGACTACGGTAACCAGATAAAACTCAAGATGCCAGCTAATTTCAGAGAAATAACAAATTTTTTTTAGTATAAATATGTCCCATGCAATATTTGGGAGATGCTTATACCAAAAAAAAAATTTTTTTGTTGTGTGTCTGAAATTTGAAGTTAACTGGGCATCTTATATTTCTCATTTTTTATTTTTACTAAAGATGGCAACATAATCTATGATGGAAATTGGCTTGTGCTGTCAACAGTAGAAATGTACCGTAAGTAATGGAACCTGATGGAAACCCACAGCCAGCAGCCAGGACCTTTAATGGAAATGGTGATCGTGACTTGTGCTGGTCTTCAGAAACTTCAGCTGTGTGAGGCAGATGTGTGATCCTCCTTCCTGAACGGGACTGCATGAAACACACGAGCCTGCCGTCACCACGGCTGGTGGGGTACATCCACTTTCAGAGACGGAACCTAAGGAAATGATTGTGAATATGTACAAAGAGTTTGCCAAAATGTTAGTCCTAGTAATATTTTTATAGCAATGAAGCAGCATAAACAATTTAACTGTCCAACAATAGGAGCCCCTTTCAATTCACTGCTGGGCATTCTACGAAGGAGTGAGAGGTAGTCATTGACACCCACGCCAGTGCTACTTAGTGGCAGAGAAAGATGCTCCTGATAACACATTGCAAAAAAGAAAGAATGTCTTGTGTGGTTCAAGTTGTTGGCAGATTAGAAGAGTCTGGAAAGATTAACTCAAATGTTAGTGGTGATTTCCTAGGCAGGGACAATCATGAGTGCTTTTGTGTTCTTTTTTGTTTGTCACCCTGGATTTTCTGATGCTTCTAGATCAGGAAGGTTGAAAAAGCATCTAAGCTTAGTGTAGTAAGGGGAAAGTGGATTGACAAATGAAACCCTTGAACGCAGGCCCTCTGCTCAGCCCTGCCTTCCCAGGTTTGAGGCCTGAGGCTACTCCATGCAGTGTGGGGCTCACCTTCCCCTCCCTCCCTCCTCGCCGGGTGTCATTGATATCAACAGCCTTCTGCAGCCAGACCCACTCCTGCTTTTCCAGGCTGTGTTTCCCAGTTCCTAACACGGCACTTCACAAAAGGAAAAACCATGAAAATATGTACTTTCTCAAGTGATTTTGCAGGAAAAAATGGGTGAATGCATATGTGCCAGTCACTAAGCTCAGTGCTTTCATAAGCAATGTCTTGCTCTTCAGCCATGGAAAAGGGACTGAGCACAAAGCTTATTGTCAGCTTTCAGGGACAGATATTCATGAGTTCACATGAAGCTTCTTGCAGATGGAGCCCAAATCTCACCTTGCCCGATCATCTATTTAGTCACTCACTGGTTTGACTCTGAGCACCTCCTTCATGCCAACCCCCCTACTGTGCCTTGGAGATCCAGAGGCAGGGAATAGGAGAAAATGGTCCTGTTCTCACTGAAGGTGTCACTCCACTGGTCACTCCACTGGGGGACAATTAGGCAAGTCAGGAAATGTTGCAGTGCCAGAATTGTGGATATGAAGACTTCTGGCACCCCTGAACACACAGGAGCTAGCCTGGGAGCCCGCACCTCCACACCTTCATTGAGTCTTCATGTAGTAAGGATTGCCTGAAGCCAGGCTTCTCTCCAAGTCCAAGGTCAGTAAAAGTGATTTTGCATGAGATGGCTAGGTGACAGCTGGGCTGACGGGGACATCTGAGCTGAGGCAATGACACTTGAGCTAGGACTTGGATGATAGAATGGAGTCCATCCCCGCAAGAGCTGGAGGAGGAGGGCTGTGGATAAAGGTAAGAGCGTGTACAAAGGCCCCGGGATGGGACTTGGGCTTGGCTTGCTTGTGGAACAGAGCTTGCGGAACTCTGCTAAGCTCGAGGGGATCCAGTTTCTGTGTTTTGCGCTGCTCTTGCCTTGCTCTGCCCCTGCTCTGTTATCTTCCCTCTGTTCCGCAAGCAAGCCACGCCCAAGTCTCACCCTGGGGCCTTTGTGCATGCTCTTACCTTTGCCCACAGCCCTCCTCCTCCAGCTCTTGCAGGGATGGACTCCATTCCATCATCCAAGTCTTAGCTCAGGTGTCATTGCCTCAGCTCCGATGCACCCTCTCAGCCCAGCTGTTCATGCCGGGGGAAGGCTTGGCTGAGTGGGTGGCATGACTCCATTCGTATTTTCATCGGGTCATTCTCTCTGCTGTTAAGAAAAATACATCATGTGGGAAGAGGGACAAGAATGAAAACAAAAGACCAATAAGGAAGCATCAGAATAACCCAGGAAGGGTAAACAGAGAATGCAGACTAAAGTAGTGGTGGTTGAGGGAGGGAGATGTGTGGCCAGCTTCAAGGTGTCATTTAGAGGTAGCCAGGAAGAGTGACAGCTCCCATGACAAGGAGCTCCCAGGGCTCCCAACGCTTCATGCATGCTGACCCACAGAAGCTGCATGACCCTGTGAGTCAGGCGTACTTGCATCTCCATTTCACAGACGACGAGGAGGTCTGAGATTACATTTGCAGCACTCACTAACAAATTTGCTGGGAGAATTAAGAAAAATATTTGACAAGGAATGGGGAGATGTTGGTCAAATGGTACAAAGTTTTAGTTATACAGAAGAAATAAGTTCTGGGGGTCTATTGTACAGAATAATGACTGTAGTTAATAATATGTGTTGTATACTTGAAAATTGCTAAGACAGATTTTAAATGTTCTCACCACAAAAGAAATGATAAGGACATGAGGCAATAAATATGCTAACTAGCTTAATGTAATCATTCCACAATAAACACATATATCAAAATGTTGCATTGCACACCATAAATATATATGCCTTTCCACTTTTCAATTTTAAAACAAATACATTATAAAATAAAATAATAAAAATAAATAAACATTTTTTAAAAAGAGAAAGGCTTGACGTTGCAGGTTGACTACCGTGTCAGTCAGGATGGTCCAGATTGTGCTGCATAACAAACAGCCCCCACATCTCACTGACTTAAGACATTTTATTTCCTGCTTGCACTATGTCCGTCACAGGTCCAGGTGGCCACAGGGAGCAGTAGTAGGAGTCAGCCAGGTGTCCAGGCTTCCCAGGCAGTCACCACCTCGAATGTCACAGAGCCTGGGCCAGAGGGAGCGAGAACTCTTGATTTTCTAAAACTTGCAAGTAAATGATTTGGCCCCTAAATGACACCAGTGATGTCTACTTACAACTCATCAGCCAGAGTTAATTTCATGAGAAAGGGGTCTTGAAAGCACAACCTAGCAACCAATATGGCACTAACAAATGTCATTGCTGCATGAGTTAAAGTTCTTTGGTTGCAAGCAACTGAAATCAGCTCTTCTTGATGTAAACATCAATGGTCAGCTGTGGGGAAAGAATTCAGAGGAACACAAGCCAATACCTGTGTCTCAGGGAGAATGAGAATCCAGGCGGCTTCAGCGTCCCCACAGGAGGAACCAACAGACAGCTCAGGACAAGTACCACCAGGAGAAACAGCCCCACAGCCTTCATCCTTGAGTAGCCCCTCCAATGGAAGCATAGTCAGCTCAGCTCAGATCACACGCCAGCTCTGCAGCCAGGGAGGGCAAGGTGCCATAAGGAACCCATAAACAGCATGCGCAAAAGGAAATGAACGACAATGGGAGTGTAGTGCTGAGATGCAAAAACAAGCAATGTGTGCCTGGTGGCCTGAACATCCTTGTCCATTGCCTCCATGTGGTCTGTGATCTTTACCAGGGCTTCCTTCCCTTATCAGCGGATGTGACCAGCAAGCATTTCGTGTGCGCCTCCAAGGCCACTTGCACCCACGGCCACTCCGTGCACCCGCAATCTTCCCACACACCACGTGTCCTTCAGGGAACAGCTGTGCCCACCTTCTTGATGCTGAGCATTACTGTCCAGCACGGATGCCCCACAGAAGATACCACCCTTCTCGCCTGTGTCCCCAGAAGCACATGCTTGCATGTGGAGGAGGCTGTTCTGAGAGGAGTTCTGTCCGCATGCCTTCGTGAGACGGTCCTCCAGTCAGAAGCTCTGCAGCGAGGGCTGCCCACGACTGACCCCCAGACACAGAGGACTTGCCAGTGGGTGACTGAGGGCCCCACAGGGTCGCTTGGGCCAGGGGTTCCCACATACTCAACCTTGGACTAAGTCAAGATTTCATGGAGGAAATGGGCACAATAAGTTCAGTAGAGGAGAGTTTTTCTATAAACCCAAGTTTATTAAATTTAAAGGACTGTCTTCACTCTGAAGGTTGCCTTTTTGGTACTAAAATGTTCCATTGTTTATAAAACAATTAAGCTGGCTAGGCATGGCGCCTCATGCCTATAATCCCAGCACTTTGGGAAGCTAAAGTGGGTGGATCACCTGAGGTCAGGAGTTCAAGACCAGCCTGGCCAACATGGTGAAATTCCATCTCTACTAAAAATACAATAATTAGCTGGGCATGGTGGTGGATGCCTGTAATCCCAGCTACTCGGGAGGCTGAGGCATGAGAATTGCTTGAACCCGGGAGGCAGAGGTTGTAGTGAGTCTAGATCATGCCATTGCACTCCAGTGTGGGTGACAAAAGTGAAACTCAGTCAAAAAAAAAAGAAAAGAAAAAAGCAACAACAAATAAGCTAAAAAAAAAGAACCCTGCAGATCTTTCTAATGTCCTTCTAATGTCCTGGACAATAAGAGAGAAAGCGGAGAGGCCAGCTTGTTAGTCAGCAAGGTTGTTTGTTCATTTGTTTTGAATGTCCTGGTATGTGGTATTCCAGCCTGGGAATCACATAATCTAACCACTTACTGATCTGACGAGGAAGTCGAAGCCTAGTAGGTGAAGACACTCAGGCACACACACGCTTCCCATGGCCCCGGCTCTTCCACTCAGTGAGTGAGACCCCCTCTCCCAGCTCTCCTCCTGCCCGGGTCCTTGCTGCCTCCTGTGGGTTCTTCTTTGACCTGAAACTCACAAGGACAGCACTCCCAGCTGGCCGCTGCATGTTCCTGTCCCCAGACAGAAGAGAACAGATCACCTACTGCCTCATCCGGCCATCTCAGAACAGGGAGCCGCTCTGTCCACGACACCACATGCCTCCTGTCAATCCAACATGGTTTTCAGTGGAAGGGTAAATTATAGGTGCTGCCTGCTAAATGTTATCAAAAGTAACTATAGTCATTTAAAAAGCCAAGAAGTCAAACTTCCACCAATTAGTTAGGTAATTTGTTTCTTCAAGAGCCCCCACCATGAATTACCCATTAAATAAATATCTGATGCATTTACTGTTTCCTGCACCATCAAGCTGAAAGGGCAAATGAATGATAATTACACATAAATACACCACAGTTCCATGGTACTCATTCCCAGGGTCGGAAACAATTTGCAGACTCCATCGAGAGTAACTCAGTAACACAAGGCTCTCACCCATTTTCATGACAGGAAAGCTGAAGAGAATCAAAAAGAAATATTTAGGTAGGAAACATGCCTTTTGGACTACTGCTAATCCCCAGATAGCTCATTTATTTATTTTTAATACTTAATGCATGCTTATCATGCACCAGGGTTTAGGTTCACAGCCCAGGGTTTTGACTTTCAATTACCAGATTTCCTGGACTATTGGGTTCATAGACCCAGGCAGGAGGAGAGCCCGGAGAGGGGGTCTTACTGACTCAGTGGAAGAGCCGGGGCCATGGGAAGCGTGTGTGAGCCTGGGTGTCTTCACCTACTAGGCTTTTTCTTCCTTGTCGGATCGGTAAGCGGTTAGATTATGTTAGTGATTCCCAGGCTGGGATACCACATACCGGGACATTCAGAACAATTTGGGAAATGCTTGGTTAGATGCCAATGGCCCTCCTGAACTTCCACAACATGAGTGTCCACCAAGAGCCATTTTCGGATGCTGTATTAGGCCGTTCTTGCATTGCTATAAAATGATACCTGAGACTGAGTGATTGATAAGAAAAGAGGTTTAGTTGGCTCACAGTTGTGCAGGCTGTACAGGAAGCGTGGCAGCTTCTGCTTTTAGAGAGCCCTCAAGGCATGCTCATTCATGGCAGAAGGAGAAGGGGCAGTAGGCATCTTAGATGGCAAAGGCAGGAGCGAGAGAGAAGGAGGGGAGTGCTTCACACTTTCAAACAACCAGATCTCATGAGAACTCACTATCACAAGACCGGCACCAAGAAGGAAATCCTCCCCCATGATCCACTCGCCCCCGTAGGCCCCATCTCCAACACTGGAGAGTACAGCTTGACGTAACACTTTGGGCAGGAACGCAGATTCAAACCACAGCAGATGTGGAAAGTTGCTGCGTGTGGTGGAGCATGTCTGTGGTCCCAGCCACTCGGGAGGTGGAGGCAGGAGGATTGCTTGAGCCCAGGAGGTCAAGGCTGCAGGGAGCCGTGATCACGCAGCTACACTCCAGCACGGACAACAAAGAAAAAAGAAGTGGAAGAAATTCAAGAATATTACCAAGTCGAAGATAATTTTTTTAACCAAACTGGAATGTTTCATGAAATTTGAATTAAATTAAAATCTTTATTCTGTATATTCTGGCCAATATCCTATCTTATTAACTTGACAGTAAATGTTTCACTCTTTCAGAAGAAAAAGCTCTATTCTAAATGAGTCGATGTTTGCAATGCTTTCTAATTAATTTAGACCTCAGAGCTCTTCTCTTCTCAGAGGCTGCCGGGGACCTGGGGTCCCCCAGACGAGCATGGCCCTCATTGTTCCACTGCCTACCTGTGGTGTGACTTTCAGCAAGTCACCTCGCGTTTCAGCCTCTGTGTCCGATCTGTGGAATGGGGAGCACTGCAGCTGCTTCTCGGGGCTTGTTATGAGGAATGAAGGTGGTGAGTGTGAAGCACACAAACCCTCAAGAAATGAGGCCCAAGCCCTCCCAATTACACTCATCTCCCGGAGGAGCTCAGGGATCGGTCTTGATGTCAGTGAGCACCAGCCTGCCTGGAGATCGCACCTTCCGCAGCCGCCATCCACAAACACAAGCACAGCCCAGACGCACAGCAAACATACTTGTGAGTGCATCCAAGCCTACACTGCCCATCTCCCACCACTGGGTTAGGACATTTAAAGAATTGCTTCTCTTTGGAACTACAGTTTTCTCTTAGAACTCAAATGCAAAGGAAACCTCTCAGCGTGGAGGGCACAGGGAATCTGCAGCCCTGATTATTCTGCAATGTGCAGTTTTATTTCTACTGATGTTCATGTGAACTTGGGAAACAAGCTTTTAGCTTCGGTTCTCGAATAATTAGACGATGTCAGCCAGGCACAGTGGCTCATGCCTGTAGTCCCAGAGCTTTGGGAGGCTGAGATGGGTGGGTCACCTGAGGTCAAGAGTTCGAAACCAGCCTTGCCAACATGGTGAAACCCTGTCTCTACTAAAAATACAAAGATTAGCTGGGTGTGGTGGTGCATGCCTGTAATCCCAGCTACTAGGGAGGCTGAGGCAGGAGAATCTCTTGAACCCACGAGGCAGAGGTTGCAGTGAGCCGAGATCGAACCACCACACTCTAGCCTGGGTGACAAGAGCGAGACTCAATCTCAAAAAAAAAGAAGAAAAAAAATGTCCTCTCTAGATGGAAATGGCAATGAAGCCTGCCTTCTTGAATTGTAGCATAATGGGATGTTCAACTTGTCACTTAATCGCTTCAGGTTGTGGTTTTTAATCTATTAAATAGGGATATTCACAGAACTGTTGCAAAGGATTAATGAGATAATATTTGTAAAGCAATTGGAGATAATATGATGAAAAGCACATATAAATACAGAGTATTACTATTAAGTCTCTGAGGAATAATAAAATGTGTAATGACACGTCTGTGGTAATCTATACTTAATTATATAATTTCCTAATACCCAGAAGGTGTGCACAAGCCTGGATGAGTAAATGGCATTGCATGGCATTCATTTCATGAGGTCACTGGCCATTAAAGTTTAATCATGTCCCATTAAAAAATAAGGACTTCTGTTTTTACTCTTTCCCAATACTTACTAATACGTGCATGTGGTAAGGTATGAAGTCATATCAATTTTTTAAAGAGAGAGAGGTTTCATATAAGGCTTAGCCAACTCTCCCCACCCATTCCCCATAAGCACCTGCCAGCCCATCAGAAATGTAGGGGTGTGGTCCCATCTTCCCTGGCTGGTGCCCTGGCTGGGCAGCTAAGACCTGCCTATGTGAAGGATGGTGACAGACAGGCGCTGCAGGAGGCTCTACCTGCTGCAGAGTGCATCTTTCAGAGCTGGGATTGGAAAACAGCAGACACAGCCTTGTAAGGTTGGATATGTGATTCCTGTTCTGTGCCCAGGGTCTCAGCGCTGGCAGGTTGGGAGAGCCCCACAGGCATTTTGGACAAATAGCAGAGTGACCAGATGAATGAGGCCCCAGAGAACCCAGGAATGTTCCTAGAGGAAAGGGCCCTGGGAGCACCTGCAGGAGGGCTGAGCCGGCCAGGGAGGTCCCCGCCAGCAGGAGCGAGGCCCAGAGGGAGTCAGCGTGGTGCAACCAAGGAAGAAAACCAGTTTGTCTGCTTCACACAGGGCCAGGAAGGTGCTGGTGAGTCACAGACGGAGGCCCACGCAGCAGCAGCGGCCTTGCAAGCCTGGAGGTTATTAGTTCTAATGCCTGCCTCTAAGAGTCCTTTTGCCCAAATTTCAGACCCAAGAAAGAACAAAACTGCATGGATCCCCATCTCACCAGGTCTTCTGCTTCCACGTGGATCCCCAATCGCACCAGGTCTTCTGCTTCCACGTGGATCCCCATCTCACCAGGTCTTCTGCTTCCACGTGGATCTCCATCTCGCCAGGTCTTCTGCTTCCACGTGGATCTCCATCTCGCCAGGTTTTCTGCTTCCACGTGGATCCCCATCTCACCGTGTCTTCTGCTTCCACGTGGATCCCCATCTCACCGTGTCTTCTGCTTCCACGTGGATCCCCATCGCACCAGGTCTTCTGCTTCCACGTGGGTCCCCATCTCACCATGTCTTCTGCTTCCACGTGGATCCCCATCGCACCAGGCCTTCTGCTTCCACGTGGATCCCCATCGCACCAGGCCTTCTGCTTCCACATGGATCCCCATTGCACCAGGTCTTCTGCTTCCACGTGGATCTCCATCTCACCAGGTCTTCTGCTTCCACGTGGATCCCCATCGCACCGTGTCTTCTGCTTTCACGGCTTCTGGCCACTGCAGTGCACACAGATACAAGGTCTCAGGCCCAGAAAACATCAAGTGCTTCCAAATGGAGCCCAAGGGGCCTGCAGGATCCCCAGATGGCAGCTGCAGCGACCATGGGCAGTCACCGTGAGACAAACAGCCCCAGCCCCCCAGCCGGCAAAACAATGGAAGGAGGCATCCCTGAGCACTCCAATACCACAGGGTTGGTTTCTGGGTTTCTCCTGAGGACCTCTGGGTGCAGCGGATGGTACCTGATGTCCATTGGTTAGCTGGTGAATTCAACAGGTGGTGAGCCCGAAGATCTGGAGTCAGACCCTGAGCCTGACCCTCCCCCACTGGGGACCCGAGGTGGATCATGAAATGGGCAAGGCCTCTGGACACCGGCCTGATCAACTCAGTAGCCTCCCACAATGCCCAGGCCGGGCACGTGGAAACTCAAAGCTGCCACAAGCAGCATTGACCACAAGGGTTAAGAGGCGGTCGGCAGAGCACACACAGGGCAGGCAGGATTTGCTTGTACAGCTTTGGACAAATCGCTCACGTGCTCCAAGCCTCAGCTTCTCCACACATGATGAGATTGTTGGATGAGTTTAGTGGTTTCCTAAGCCCCACTCTGTGAACCAGCTGCATCGGAATCTCCTGGGACTCGCATTTCTAATGCTGATGGCCAGGCCCCACTTCAGACTGGCAGGGCCCAGAATCAGCGGCTGGAATGCTGTTCCCAATTCCTTGTGATGGATGCACAGGCAGCTGGGCTTGGGCCAGGTCCCACCTGGGTCTCGTTCACCATAACAGGTGCGGCTGAGGTATGGAGCTCAGTGGGGGATGGCTACAGGCAGTCCCACAGCTGGCTCAATGGGTCTCCACCACCCTAAAAGCTGCAGCAGGTTCGGAGGGGCCCCATCTATTAGCATCTTCCTTGACGCAATGGGCTGTTGGTACGATCCCTGCTGTTCCTGTCATGCTGCACACAGGGTCCCTCAGGGACTCAGGTCCAAGCTGCTCTGCTGCCTCAGATCCCAGGAAGACGTGTGCGCCCAGCATCGGCTCCTTCTTTCCATGCCCCGGAAAGAAGTCCAGCGACAGGAGCGAGGCCTGGTCTTTTCTCCGGGGACATATGCCCCTCCTCCTGGCCCCCTCAACTGCCTGCCCCCCAAAGCTTGGCTCACCCTTGTTTCCAGGCTTCATTGCAGTCACCCTACTGTAGGCAGGGCCCAGGCAGCACAGCAGCAGACACCAAAGCTTGTTGAAGCTGAGTGAGCTACGTCTCCACATATCCTGGTTTCTAAAATGCTGACATGATTGAAGCAGGCCAGTGTGCACGCTTGGCTCTCCTAAAGAAGGCAGCAGAGCTTCTGGAGCGCCCCAGGTGGAAGGGCACCTGGTGATAGGACCAGGGCATCTGTTGGCCATGAGGGCATCCTATGTGAACGGTGGAGCTGGGGAGTGCAGCTTCTCTACACCCACTGACGCAGGATCACACTGGGCCATCAGAGCACCGGGTCCTCCCAGCAGCCCTGGCCCACACCAAGGCTTCCCCAGCTGAACCCCGATGGCCACATGTCTCTGTGGCCCCTCAGCCCTGAACAAGCAAAGCATCCCTCAGCTCCGCCTGGGCGTTTGTCTTCTCTCAGGCAGGTGGAACCTGCCACGGACAGCATAGCGCGTCCTTCACAAGATGAAGCACAATTCTGAAGACAAAGGGAAACTAGGTCTGAACGACACCCCACCAGGAAATGTTTCTCTCAAGGGTCTCAGATCCTCGGACAAAAATAAGCAGCATGAGATCAAAGTTAGGGGAGTTCTTCCGCCCCCACCTCAGGCCTGGATTCATGATGCTCTGTTACATTCAGGTTCATTTTTATTGCCATGCAGCCCTGGAAAGTCACCACCAAATAAGGAATTACACAGACCCCACACCCATGGACCGAGCAGGATGGCAGGGGGAGGCCTGAGCAACACTTCTGGGACTGTCTCGCATTCCAGGAATCCTCTTCCAACGGGATTGTAACCAAAGCCCTGATGCCCCCCTGTGCCGCCACCCCCTGGCTGGGAGCCGCTGCCCTCTCTATGGTGTGACCCCAGCCTGCGGGGTCTAGGCCTGTCTCCCAGACTTGCCTGCCCCCAGCCTGCACCCAGCCCCTCTGGCTGCTGCATGGGACTGGCCACTGGGGACACAGGCAGGACCCTGGGGATGGAAGGCCACCATCACAGTGGCCCTCGCCAGGCCCTATAACCCCAACCAGACTCAGCTCCTGCACTCAATCCTGCTGCTCCCATGTCCCACAGGGGCTTGGAGGGGCCGTGCTGGCCTCTGCAGAGACCCCTTTCCCTAAGCTCTCAGCTCTGAGCTCTGTCTCCTGCAGGACCCTGCCCAAGGCAGTCAGTGGTCACTGTCCCCTTTGACTCTCACCCCCTCCCACGAAGCTTTCCTGGAACATTCCAGCCATGGTGACCTTCCTCCTCTAAAGCCGAGTGTGTTTATCTTGGAGCTCAGTCAGAGCCACCAGGGGCTGCTGTCTGGGTCACGGCTCACACCCTGGGCCCAGGGATCTCACCAGCTCCTCAAAGATCACATTTGCTTCCTCAATGCATAGTCCAGTATCTGGCATGGCAGGCGCTACACACACACACATACGTACACACACAAAACAGACAGTGCATGCACAAATACACAACACACAGGAACACAACATACAATGCACACACAAGCACACATACCACATGCACAGACATACCACACACACAATGCACACACACCTACCACACACAAACACCACACACACAGTGCATACACAAACACACACATGTACACACATACACCACACACCATACACACAATGCACACACAAACACACACAAAGACACCACAAACACACATGAAAAATGCACATACAAACACACCACACACAGGCAAACCAGACACACACAAACACAAAATACACACAAAAATACACCACACATATATACACACACCACTCACAAAAATGTACACAGATGCACACCACACACACATACACACATGCACACAAAATACACAATACAAACACACACACAAACATACCACGCACAGATATACACACAACCCAGGCACATAAAATGTGCACACAACACACCACACACACATATACAAATACAGATATAAGCTCCACACACACAGCTACACACACACATGCAAACACATGTGTTGGCCATATTCATTTAGCTCTGCAGTGGTTCTCAAAGATGTCTGAGAACACTGCTCTCCTGAGGAGGGGAAGCTTAGACCCTCCCGTTAAGTGGGGACATGACCTAATGCCTCCCCTCTAACAGACAGGTGTGATGGAAGTGGGCCACTTCCAAAAGCAGGTCACAAAGGCTCTGCAGCTTTCTCTTCACCCTCTCCCATCCCTCACTCTGGGGAAGCTGGCTGCCTTATCAAGGGCACCAGGCAGCCTGCCGCAGGTTCCTGCAGGGAGGAGCTGAGGTCCCCCCAACCCCACAGCCCTGCGAGTGAGACTCAGAAGTGTGTCTTCCAGCCTCGGTCAAGCCTTCAGGTGAGCATGGCCCTCGCCAACATTCTTAACTGCAGTCTCCTGAGACCCGGAACAAAACAATCAGCTAAGCTGCTTCTGAATTCCTGACTCACAGAAAAAGTGTGAGGTGTTAAACGTTTGTTGTTTTAAGCTGCTGGGTTTTGAGTTAATCTGTTACATAGAAATTGATCACAATTACAGACTCTGACACATCAAAGCTACACAGCAAATCCATATTTTCTCTGATAACTGGAAATAGAAAAAAAGAAATAACTTCTGGTTGCAAAATCAGTGGCCTCTTGGAGCACCTCTCCCCACCGGTGCCATTGCCATGTGTGAGGGATGCTTTCTGGAGCAAACGTGGAGATCCGCCTGCCTACCTGCCATTACCCATGTGCTGGCAGGGGCGGGAGAAAGCGACGTGGCCCAAATTAGGAAAACTGAGGATATGAACAGAGAGGAAGAGAACAGGAGAACAGGGTGCCTGCCTGGGGCCGTGGAAAGTGGCCCCACTGCACCCTCCTGCTTCTGCCTCTCTACTACACAGAGATCTGCCCTCAAATAAGTGAGGAATCTGTGTCTTTGCCAAAGGCGGCATCCACAAGCACCTTCCACCAAGCCCTCACCAAACACACATCGAGATAAGTGTTCATGACGGATCATTGAAGGCTCTGTCATTGGTCACCTTCTGGATCGCGGCGAGCAAATGCTTTCTGTAAACAATTGGAGAATAAATACTTCCAGCTTTGCAGGCTATGTGGCCTGGGCCTCAAACTACTCAACACTTGGAGATATTGCGAAATGATATTTCGGTGGCAAGTGGTATTATTGGTAAAGAAAGAAGAAAAGGCAAAGAAGAGCACAGAGCCAGAAGTGTCTCCCCAGATCCGAGCCTGGAAGGCTGTGAGGACCGGGTAGCTGGAGGGGACAGCGAGAGACGGGAAAGGACATCAGGAAGGTGGAGGTGAGAGCAGAGGTGCCAACAGAGGATGGCGCTGAGGGACACTCAGGGTGGTGAGGAGATGGGCCCAGTTAGAACCTGAGGTCCCACAGAGGAGCAGTGGGTGCCGGGGTTCTGGAGCTGGGAGGACGTCGGCTGCTGTGGGCTGGAGAGGGCAGGAGGAAGTCTGGAGTCAGCCCTTAAGAGAATGAGGAACCTACTGAAGGTTTAAATGGAGGGATGCGATGTTCAAATCTGCATTGGATCGAGCAAGGAAATGAAAGAAACCTTCGCGGTCAGCAGAGAGTGGAATGAGCTATCGCCAGAGGATACTGCTGAAGGCTTTCCATGAGCCCTAAGAAAACGGAGTAGGTGACCATGGGCCAGAACTTCCTGTTGAGCTCCCAGGCAAGCTTTGCAGATGTTAACCTCCAGAAATGCCACAGCCTTGCATTCAGGGTCCCCAGCCTCCATCCTCCTGGTGAAGGTGGCATGCTTACAAGAAGCCTGATGATCTTGGCATGCTACCCCACTTAATCCTCACAATCACTAAGTGAGCATCACTTTCCCCGCCCGATCTGTGGGTGATGGTGGGAGTACATGGCCAGGACCACACAACCCCCACGGGACAGCATCATCTTTCCATCCTTGGTTAGACGGACATTTGCGGAGCCTCTTACGCCACCCAGGCCATGTGCTGGCCACCAGGCACTCCGCAGTGAGCAGAGTCCCTCCCCAAGGCCAGCCTCATTCTTGTGGGAGAAATCAGTTAATGACTAAATAAGCCGATGGTGACGGCTGCCATGGAGGGAGAGCAGGGAGGGCAGACGGGAGTGCCAGGCATGCAGTGGGGGCTCTGAGCTAAGGCCACAGGTCAGTGAAGCCAGGAAGGCATCTGGGGAAGAGCATTCCACGCAGATGAGCCAGCCAACCAACTTACCTGCATGTTCAAGAGAGAGCAAGAATGTCAGCGTGACTGGAGAAGGGTGGGGGGCGCGGAGAGGGTAGTGGAAGGTGTTGTCAGGGCAACAAGGCCAGTGGGACTCTGTCAGTCAGCTCAGGCCACAAGACAAGCCCTGAGGATGGGAGGGATGGGGAGAGGGGCTTAAACAACAGACACTTATGTCTCCCAGACCTGGAAGCCGGACCTCCAAGATCAAGGTGCCAGCAGCGCTGCCTCCTCCCGAGCCCCCTCTCCCTGGGTCCTCACATCTGGACCACATCCTCCTCACATCCTCCTCCTGAGCCCTCTCTCCCTGGGTCCTCACAGGGTTGGCCCTCTGTGTCTGTGTCCTCATCGCCTCTTCTTATGAGGACACCAGGCAAGTTGAATCAGAACCGACCCTACTGACTTTGGTTTGACTTAATGACCTCTTTAAAGGCTCATCTCCAAATACAGTCACATCCTAAGGCACTGGGGCTGCAGGGCTTCAGCTGAGGAATTTGGAAGAGACACAGTCCAGCCCATCACAGATTCATAAGCCACCGCAGGCCTCTTACCAGAAATGAGGCACCGGAGATCACTTTCCTTCACTGAGCTTCAAATCACGCTCCTCGCACTTACGCAGAGGGAATGATGTCTGCTTGGCAGAGCCGTGATTCCAGAAACCAGCTGCTACCAGGAATAGCCAAGAGCAGGACTGGGGGAGTGTTGGGAACACAAAGCCCTTTACCAGGTAAGATGCCACACGCAAGCCATTTCAGCAAGTCCATGCTGGAGGCTGGGACGCGCTGAATCCTCCGCGCGGTACAGCGGGTCAGGTGCATCTCTTCTTCATTGCTGTCTCCTGTGCGGGACACAGGCGGGGCTCCGCCATCTGCTGCGTAAACTGTGCCTCTTACACACACATACACACACAGCGCAGCGTTGCCTTAGGAGACAGAGTCAGGCCCCTTTGCAACACTTCCTTTTGAACGATGAGATCTACAACAGCCATGAATATGCTAATGATGCTCATTGTAAGTGAGCAAGTGCTAGCCAGCCAGTTCAGTAATAACTGACCGCAAGGCAGGGGTGGCAACGCATTGGGGTCGCTGAGACCCCGGCCTGTTGAGGACAGTGAGTTCAGAAGCCTCAGGGCCCCGGTTGAGGATGGCGATGGCAGCCTCCGGGCACCTCACCTTCACACACAGAAAGTGGCACATGCTTCCTCCACCATAACCTGCTCCACTCGGTAATATTCCAGAGGCAGATGTGGTTCTCCATTTCAACTACTAGCTATTAATATAAACTATGAGACACAATTAACCAAAATCCTGGAGGAATCTTTGTTTGGGGAAACTAGAGGTTTTGGTTACTTGGAAGAGTCAGCAAAAATAATCTACTTCAATCAGCACAGGGAGTTTACGGATTACCATCAGCTGCATGTGGTCACAACAGGCCTCTCAGCGCATATGGGGTCACACACACCGGGAGCTCACTTCCTGCTCAAGTGGTAGTGCAAGGAGGCCAGTTCCTGCCGCCGGAGGTGGCGGCTCTGGGACCTGGGTGAATCCCATCGTCTGCCCCGTGTGGTAGACTCACTCATGTGCTTCCTGCGCCAAGAAATGGGGGAGAGTGTGGGGAGACCCAGTGCTTCTTAAGGACTTTGTCCTCAAAGCAAAACATGTCCACTCTACCCATTTTCCAAGATGGGAATGTTTCTAACCATAACGGAGCTGGGACATGTGGGCCAGCAGTGTGCCGGGGAAAGGAGTCAATGTGTGAGTGACCTGCTCACACCCCTGCCTGAGAAGCTCCCTTGGCTATGCGGCCTCTCTTGGACCTTCCCCTGGAGGGCCCAGAAGGGAAGTGGTTTGCTGAACCCGAGTCATTATGGTGAATGTTCCCCCAGCTCAGGTCAGGAGGCAGATGCAGAGGTGGAGGGAGTGAACCGCCTCTGTTCTGGCTCTGGGGAAGCCCCTCTCACTCACATCATTCTGGACTGGATGGGCAGCTCCACGCCCACAGAGCCCCCGCTCCAGGCCCTGCCTGTGCATGACCGAGGCAGAGGCGCACCTCAACCATCATGGACCAGCCCTGCCCTCACAGGGGCCCTGCCCCAGTTGGACAGTGTGGACCCCCCACGTGTAGGCTGCAAGGTGCCCTGCAGGTGTCAGGGCACCCACCCTCTCAAGCATCACGTGGGGAGGAAATCCACCGAGGGCTCTGAAAAACAAACTTCTGTAAGACTTCAGTGCCCTTTTTGTAGGATGTCCTCTCCTCATAGTTCACCACCTAAGTCCTCTCCAAATGTAAAAGCCCTGCTCAGATCCCCCAGAGCCCTGTGAACACGGGCGCCGTGGAAACAGGCCGCTTCCTCTACCCTCTCTCCCAGACTCCTCCGCCCTCTTCCAACCCCTTTCCGAAGATGACAGTTACATAAGTGGATTCCTTCTAGCAAATAACAGCTGGTGATATGCTGGCAAGGAACGTCCAGAAATAAAATTTCAGCCAAAAAGAATGCTGAGAAGGTCCAGCTGATGAGCTGGGACAGAAAACGTTTAGGGTAAGAGAGGCTGAGGCTGTTGCAGCCCTGCTTCTCCTCCCGGCGAGGGTGCCCTCGGTGACTCTCTTCTGCCACGGGCTGGGGCTGGGCATCTCCTGCTCCTCCCTGTCCGTCCCCGTCAGGCGATAAGAGCTGGCAAGTGTTGAGCTTGTCCCTGTGCCAGGCATAACATTGAGTGTTCTATACTCATGAGCTCATTTAATTCCTCACAACAGCCCTGTAAGCAAGGTGTGCCCATCTATAACTAAGAAGAGTGAAGCACGAATACATTTAGGAGCCTCCCCAAGTGGAATGGAAAGAGCCACCTCAGTGCTTGAACCCACGCAACCCGGCTGCAGGGTTCACAGCCAGTGAGCCTAATCCTGTACCCCTAGTCTGTGTCCTGTCAGTTTTTCAAATAGTAACTCACAGCGGAGCCTTGCTTTCTAGCCCCCCCTCTTCATGTATGGACTGTCATGAAGATCTCACAACTGAGGGTTCTGTCTCCAGCCTCCACCCACTGTCATCCATAGACCATGTGGTTTAGAATTGTCCAGCCCCTGGAAAAACTCAAATAAGCATTTGTGTAATTATCAGTGCAGAATGTGGCAAGTAATAAAGAAACCTGGTCCAAACCAAGCCCAGTCCAAACCGAGCCCAGTCTAAATGCTCATCATCCACAGTGGTTATACCATAAATAGAACATCAGCAGCTGAACTACAGTTCCTAGGGGGAATACCAGGTTAGGTTCCTGCAGGCCTCTGCTCACATTCTCATCAGCAATCAGTACATGACTTTGTTTGAGGTGTGTTTCTGTTTAGAGATGCCTTGTTTAATATATACTATTAATTATGTTATATACACTACTAATAACACTGAACTCACAGCCAGCAGACCCAGGGCACAGCCTGCTTGAAGCTTCTCAGAGACATGTATTTTCTCTTTAGGCACATCCTGGCCTTCTTGCACTTGGGAACACAGCACATCATCATTAGGGTTATGGACCATTCTAAACAGCAAAAGCACCAACAAACAGCATTATAATGTGGGAAAAGTAGCACTAAATAGAACTTAAAACAACACATTTGTTTACAGCATGGGCTGGCATGAGAAGGAAGGCAGAGCTTTGTTCCATCTGAGCTGGGAGCTCAAATCTCTCACCCCGCTGCACGTCTGCAGATGACTGTGAGAGTGCCACCAGTGAATTTTCAAGAGGAGATGAATTTGCAACTGTGGAATCCATGAACGATAGGGATCAATAGTGCTCTATTCTAAGCAAGACAGGAGGGGAAAGTAAAGACTTGCAATGGGGGCTAAAGGCAGAAGGAGGACATGGTGCTGGAGCAGGAGGGAGGGCGTGGTGCTGGTGGCAGGTTAAACACACACAGAGCTTTTGCCAGGAGAGTGTACAGAGCCCACGGAGAAGCCCTGAGTCCAACCACCCACCCCCCAAAGCCTACTCTCCAGTGGCTTATCTCGAGATTCCCAGTGTGGTTCACACCTGCCACTCCTGCCTCCATGCTTGTTCTCAGCTCCTCCACTGGAATCCCAGGTCCCTCTGCCTCCTTCCTGTGCTCCACTGCCCATCTCAGGGCTCAGTTCCTGCCTTCCTGTGGCGACGCGGGCCCTGCTCACAGCTGGGCTGGAGGCTTCACAGGTCATCGCTCCAGCCCTCCTGCCAGACCACATTCAAACTACCTACCCCTCACTTCCAGGGCTGAGGTGTGCCAAGTGGCAGACACGTGAGGAATTAGCCACGGGCCCCCTCCCTTGAAGCACAAATCCCTTCCATTACACACGCCCCTGTACTGGAAAGCTCCGTGGTGGAGAATTAACTACCTCATAACACCCCTTCCACTTCCACATCTCTTAGGATCGCCTGACTCAGTCCGGGCTATCACAGAATGCCTTAGACTGAGCAGCTGGTAAACTACAGGAACTCATTTCTCACAGTTCTACAGCCTGAAAAGTCCAAGATCATGGTGTTGGCAGTTCAGTGTGGTCACGGCCTTCTCCCTATAACCCCATGCCCAGGAAGACAGACAGAGCCTCTCTGAATACTCTCTCATTAGGGCACTGATAGGGATTGGCTGTGTCCCCACCCAAGTCTCATCTGCCCTGTGCTGTTCTTGTGATAGTGAGTAAGTCTCACAAGAGCTGATGGTTTTATAAAGGGCAGTTCCCCTGCACACACTGCCTTGCCTGCCGCCATGGAAGACTTGCCTTTGCTTCTCCATTTCCTTCCACCATGATTGTGAGGCCTCCCCAGCCATGTGGAGCTGTGAGTCCATTGAACCTCTTTCCTTGAGAAACTGTCAAGTCTTGGGTATGTCTTTATTAGCAGCCTGAGAACAGACTAACATGGGCACTAATCCCATTCATGACCTAATCTCCCTCATGACCTAATCACCTCCCAGAGGCCCCCCCACCCCACTCCTAACAGCCTCCCATCAGCTGTTAGGATTTTAACATAGAATCATGGGTGGGAGTGCAACATTTGGTCCCCACCCCATAATAGCACTGATATTTAAGGAAGAGAGGATCGATTTCCCTCTAACTTCCATGCATTGATCCTAATGGTTCTCTCTATGGACACCCAGAAATGGACACCCAGAATGGCCACCATGCCCCTTCAAGGCTCTCATGCCTCCCACCACACAGAGCACCTCTGCACCCTCCTTACCTCCCCTGCTCTGGCTTTGAGTCCAGACCCTTAACCATTCTTGCCACTTTTCTCTGCTAGGCCCAGAACAGAACCACAACAAACTGAGAGGGGTCAGCACAAAACAAAAATGTGGCCTCCCCGGGTCTGGATCCAAGCCTTCCTGCTTCCCCAGCATGTGCTCAGGAAGCTGACATCGGGACCCGTGCTCAGCACCTTACATTCATTCCCTTAAAGTTTTGTCCTCATCAAGTAGGGAAGTACCAGAGGAAGTATCACCTAAATAATCGGCCAGACTCAAGCAGTCAGAGGAGGAGGAGCAGGGGCTCAGGCTGGGGCAGATGCGTGGGCAGAGTCCAACTGGAGCAGAGGATTCCGTAAAGAAAAGGTGGGAGAGAAATAAATGAGTAGCAAGCCTCAAGCGTGAGCCCAGAGACCCGGGACCAGGAGCATCACCACTGCCTCTTGGCGGATGGTCCAGAGCTCATCATTGCACAGCCAATAATGTCCTTACCTTGGGTTTACTCAGTAAAGATGAGTAGGATCTCAGCAGCACGGCTAGTTTCTGGAGCAGCTCCTGGACAGAATGACTTGAGTGAGCTGCTTCAGGCATCAGCTAAAGGAACAGGCTCAGTATCCCTGCACCCACCAAGACGCAATGCACTCCCTCACCTGAAGGCCCACAGGATGGCCTTCTGCTAGAAGCCCAGGCAGGAGCACAGCAGACGCAAGGCCTCAGGACAGGGAGTGCTGCTGCCCACACCTGCACTCCAGCCCCACAGGCACCGAGCTCAAGAGGTGCTGTGCTCTGTTAACGCCCTCCCCTTCTGAACGTGCTCCCGTCCATTCCACATTCCACCCTGTAACCTGGAAAGGGATCTTGGACTAATACGATTGTTAAACTGAGGCCCAGAGAGCTGGAGCAGCTGCCTGATGTCGCCCAGCTAATGAGTGAGGCTTGGGGCTGCAATGGTTTTGGATGTGGCTTGCCCCACCCCAGCGTGGGGTGTCGGGAGGTGGGCCAGTGGGAGGGGCTTGGGTTGCAGTGGCAGAGCCCTCCCAAATGGCTTAGTGCGGTTCTCCCATAGGGCCTGAGCTCCCTGCTCTAGAGACTGGATTCATCCTGGTTGATTTGGATTCATCTGTTATAAAGCCCGGACACCTGCTGAGTTTCCCCTTGCTGAGGTCACCTGCTTCCCCTGCGACCCTCCCCCCGCCATGTTAGGAGGGAGCACAAGAGGCCTCCCCAGGAGCCTACGCCCATGCCCTTGAACTTCTCAGCCTGGAGGACTGTGAGCAAAGTACACCTGTTTTCTTTATGGATTACCCAGTCTGAGGTATTATTTTATAGCAATGCAGAGTGGACTGAGACAGGGGCTACAGCATAAGGCCCCCAGAGCCTGGCCTGGCCCCCTGTGTGCAATGCCAGCTGGCTGGGCGGCCCCAATTGCCAAGCTAACAGCATAGAGCCCGGCGCTTTCTCCCGCTCAAACTACGATCCTGCTTGGCCTCTTTGAGCCTCATGCACACCCTGAAAAGCAGCCTGGGCAGGAGGGTTTTTCTCATTGGACAACTAAGGAAACTGAGGTCCAGGGAATGTGAGAAACATTCCCAAGGTCACACAGCAAGTCATGTCAGACCCAAAGGTGGCCCCAGATCTGTCTGTGGCAGCCTAAAGAGCCAGCCTGGCCTCCTGTTCCCACCCCAGGGCCCCCTTTTCCTCCCACCCTCTGCACTCAGCCTCGGCTGTCACGGGGGATTGGGAGCCCAGGCAAATGGCAGTGCAGCTGAGAGGGCGGCCAGGCTGACATGCACAGTTATGAAAAGGCCCTTCACCATCAGTCCTCAGCGCTGACTCGCTGCACTGCCCTCCTACCCGGGGACCCTGCCTCGGAGCTGGAGTAGCTAGGGCTCCTGGATTCATCTTGAACAAGGCAGGCTAGGCTGGAAACAAAGTCCAGGCCAACACCAGATTCTGGAACATGGAAGAGAGGAGCAGAGGAGACTAGAAAAGTGGGGAAGGAAAGGAGGAGTGGAGAACTGAGGGCAGGGAGGAGAAGGGGATTCATGAGTGGTGGGAAGGATGCCTGCACTCACTGCCAGGGCCAGTGGCTCCAGAGGCAGAGCGGAGCACGCTCGTGAGGCTGGGCTCAGAGAAGGGGCTTCACCAGGTACTCAGCAGGCAGTTGAAGACTTGGAGATGAAGCAGGAAGTCTGAATAAAAAGCTTTCTCTCTTTCCCTCACCTCTTCCCCCTTCCCCCTTCTCCCTACCTCTCCCTCTCCTTCCTTCTCACTTTCCTTCCTCTCCCCCACCACTCTACCTCCCCTCCCCCTTTCTCTACTTCCCTCCTCCCCCGCTTCTCTCTCTAAAACACTTTAGCTCAAGGTAAATAGAACAAGTGAACACCTTAGGTGAAGTGTTCAGATGAGAGCAAGGAGTTAATTTTTCAAAATCCAGGAGCTGCAAAGCAGAAGGGAGGAAATGTGCTCTCAGAACACGCCACACACTTCAAGGTCAAAGTCAGCACTGGTCATTAAAGACAGTATTAATCTTGGTGCTGCTGCTTGACATCTTGTGGCACATTAGAAAACTTCTAAAGAGCTATAATTGTACAATCCAATACTGCAAGAGCAGGACAGGAGCAAGCTTCGGTTCCTGAATCCGCTCCATGCCAATTCCGGATATTTTTATGACTGACCAAATCCTGGGGCCAGTGGAAGGGCTGGTGATTCATGTCTCCAGACCCAAGGGCACTGAGTGATGCCTCCGCAACCCCCTGCCGCAGGACAGACCCTGCAGAAACAGGTGCCTGTGCCAGCAGAGCCCAGCACACGCACGTCAGGGCCCTCCAGACTGAGGCATGGACAGTGACCTGTGGGTGGCAGGAATGGGGCTGGCATGTCACCCTCCATGCAGAGAGCCACACCCCAACACGGCTCTTCAAGACCTGGAGCAGAAAGTGCGTGAGGCTGGTCCTCAGGCGGAAGGCGAAGAACCTGCAATCCGCCTGCGGACGGACCTGGCTCCAGCCCAGCTTTGTCATTGCTTTTGTTTCATTGTCATTACTGTTACCTTAGCCTTAGTATCCCCCTCTGCAGAACAGAGGTAAACACACCTACTTCCAATGTTATGAGAAAGACACGACTCCCCGCCCCCTGTGTCCAGCCTGCTGTCTGGCACTAACTACGTGCTTGGCAGATCAGCGCTCCTGTGGACAGTCCTCCTGGGATCATTTGCCCTATAGGATCACTCACCAGAACCCATCCTCAGCACACATTGTCACTGGCATTTTGGATCTACAGACAGCACTATCTTCGGCCATTCTCTGTCCCTATGTCCACCCACACAGGGTACCCATTGCTCCAATAGTTTATCCCACAGCCTGTGCTCCACACGTCCTCGGGCCCCAGACACACAAAACATCTTGTCTAAGGCACACAATCTCTTCTAGTTCCAGCCCTTGGCCACCGTTCTCTTCCCCTAGTCTTGCCAGGTCTTCCTTTCTTGAACTGATGCTTCTTTCTCCCTTGGACTTGGACAATGACTCAGCCTTGCCTCCACCCTGAAGCCTTTCCCAGGCCCCACTGCTCCATCCTTTCCTGGGATCCCGGGGAGAACCAGAGTCCAGGGTGCAAGGAGCGACTGCTTCCCATAAGACGTGCACCATTGCTGCCCGAATCTCTGCCCCATCTGCCATCAACAGGTCCAGACTCCACGCTTCATCCACAATCACTCCTCTAACCCACGTGCTAAAGCTGTCTCTAAAACACACCCATATCATGCTCCCCCTTCCCACCAGACCCAGGACAATGTCCAAAGCCTCAGTGTGGCATCTGGGGCTGACCCAGGAGGACCACCACCCGTCGCCCATGGGTTCAGTGTCCCGATGTTTCAGACCACACATCACATCCTCACGCACTCTGTTTTCATGCCTACACCTCTTGGTACAGGCGAATCCCTTCTCCACGCCCCCTTTCCTGCATGGCTGCCCCTTAGGGTCCCTCACCTGGACTCACCCTCAATACCCATCCCCTTTGCTGGCCTGTGCTGGAGACATCTTGATACAATTGCTGACTCTCATCTGCCAGAGCAGCTAAGGGTGGCCCGGTGGCACCGTGCCAGCAATGAGACTGCAGCAGAAGTCTGTGGTGTGCCCCTCCCCTTTCTCTCTTGAATATGACTTGATCCTAGAGCTGTGGCAGCCACTGTGTGACCATGAGGAGATGAAGAAGACAAAGTCCAAGCGAACCCCAGAGACACGGGTCCCAGCATCCTGAAACTTGAGCCAACATCAGAAGTCAGTGCCTCCAAGCTTTTTAAGGGAAGAGAAGCCTCCACTTCTACCTGACACACCCGGTAGCTTAGATCAAATGCTCTTCTTTCGAAGCACTTTCTGAGTCTTCCAGCCCTGACTGTAACTCAGCATACTGTTCCATCCTCAGCAGTCCCATACACGTGGCATTTCGCTGTTCCCTGTGTGACCTGACTCTCCTCCAGTCAGATTCCAAGCACTGCTGTGTACCTGGAACCAGTCTGGGCGCTGTGTAGACAGTGAGGAACCAAACCTCTGCGGGTCCCTTCTCTCTAGAAGCTGAATTCCAGAGGGGGGCTGCTGACACTTTGCAAGCACAAGTGATGACGGAATAAGAGGCCCTCCAGTGATGTCTGTGTCCTGTTCCCTGAAACCTGTGAATACTCAGGGTGACAGGGCAAAGCAGGCCAAGGTTGCAGGTGGAATTCGGGCTGTGATCAGACAATCTGGAGATGAGGGATTGTTCTGGTTTATCTGGGTGGACCCGACGTCCAATGTCACAGGGGTGACTTCACTTATAAGTGAGAGGAGGGTGCAGAAGAGTGAGTGGGTGTCAGAAGGATGTTGCACGAGGCCAGGCTGCTGTCTTTGAAGAGGAGGAAGAGCTACAAGTTTCGGAATGCAGGTGGCCTGGAGGAGTGAGGGCAGAATGGCCATGAAACACATCATCTCACAGAGACTCCTGGAGGAGTGTGGCCTTTGCAATGCCTACATTTTAGTCCATGCAGGATTTATAACTATGGAATGGTAAGATCACACAGTTGCATTGTTTTAAGTCACTAAGTTTGTGGGAATTTATTATAGCAGCAAAAAGACACGAATGCATTCACAGATAACGTCTAACGATAAATGGACTTGGTGCGGGTGGGCCTGCTGGGACTCTTTGTCACCTTCCCTACTGCACTTAGCTTCTTTGTCAAATAGGGGGTCAATATGGTTTAGCTGTGTCCTCACCCAAATCTCAACTTGAATTGCAGTCCCCATAATCCCCACATGTCGAGAGAGAGACCTGGTGGGAGGTGATTGCATCATGGCGGTTCCTCCCACGCTGTTCTCGTGATAGTAAGTTCTCACGAGATCAAAATGGTTTTATAAGTGTTTGACAGCTCCTCCTTCACACACGCACATTCTCTCCCGCTGCCTTGTGAAGAAGGACATGTTTGCTTCCCTTCCACCACGATTGTAAGTTCCCTGAGGCCTCCCCAGCCATGCGGAACCATGATTACCCAGTCACTGGTATTTCTTAAAGCAGTGTGAGAGCAAATACAGGGTAATAATAATAACAGACTTGCAAGATTGCTGTGAGGACTAAATTATACGTCTGAATCATAACACTCTTAGTACCTAAAACACAATAACTCCACAAAAGGGTGGCTAACACCTCTGGTAGTAGTAGCATTCACGTTGCTTTATTAACGTATGTAAACACTGTCTCCCTATCTTTATTGATTGGAGTACTGTCCAAGCTCCTATAGCAAAACAATCCGAAATATCATGGTTTAAACAAGCTTGGAGTTTATTTTTTTCTTGTGTAACCATTCACAGGTAGGTGATTGCAGAGCCTAAGGACAGCTGTGCCAACCTCAACACGGATTTTCTGTTCAGGGCCAAAGGTGGCTAATTCAGCCTAAAACCCAGTGTGAGGGCTCAAAGCAAGGAGAGGGCACAGCCATTCCTTGTAAGAACACAACCGAGAATGGACACACATCACACCCCATGGGCCACAACATGGCAGTGGAGCTGTGCCCAGCTGCAAGACGAGCTTTAGATGCTGCAGTGACAGCAAAGCAGCAGAGGAAGCAGGGAGCAGTGTGTCCATGAGCCACCAGCTGAGCATGCCCCATCTCTAAACGTCCAGTAGCTAATGGGCTTCAGGAGGCCCAGTGCTGGTGACGGGGGAGATGCTGCAGCCCCGTTCTGCTCTGTGCCTTCTCAGCCTCCATGGGGTGTAGGGTGTGGCCATCCCTCTGTGGCGGCCCTGCAGGCCTCCCCAACCCTCCACACACATCATGGCCAGGCTTCTGTTTGCTTGTTTATGACACCAGTGAGAGATGGGTTCTAAGGATGGTCAAGCCCAAGACACCTGGCACTGGACAGATGCAATCAGTTTCTCAGCCACACAGACGAGCATCCGGGAGGCCACATGAGACTGCGCTGGGGAGCAGAGTGGGCAGGGCTGTGGAGGGTAGGCTTGGTAGTGACGTAGTGTAGGTGGAGGGGCGGGGGGCTGGTTCCTGCAGGAGATGGTGAATGGCTGCTGTGACGGATTCTGGGAAAGGTGGAACCAGGCTGGAGGACAGGTGGGATAGAGCCCATGCAGCCAACGGGAAGGACCCTTTTCCACTTGGCCACTGAGGGGTGGTGGCAGGGAGGCATGTCTGGGGAGAGCAGGAAAGCTCAAAGTTTGGAGTTGGGGACCCTGGAGGCTCCAAGATGTCAAGGCAGCACTGGATGTCATGTGCCCTCCAGTGCACCCACGCACCCAGCGGTCTACACAAGGCCTATCCCTATGCAGAGCCAGCCTCCTCCCAGGGCTGGGCGGCCTGGTGGAGAGACGGCCGGCCTGGGGCTCCTCCACTCAGAACTTTCGTGTTCTCTTCAGAGCCACATTCCCCGTTCCCCGCTTTGGGCACATTCAGGCTGTCCTTGTTGTCTTTGTGCTCAGGTTTCAGACTGATGCGGACAGTTTAAACAGTAGCTTTCACTCTGCTGCAGCACCCCTGGTCCCCAGACTGCTTTTCATTTCCACAGGAACATCACTTTCAATATGACGTGCTTTTATTTATGTCTGTTTACCATTTCTCCCCCTTCACCACCATAAGCTCCTCGAGGGAAAGAATTTTTGTCTTCCTTACCTGTGTCCTGATCTCCCCACCTGTAACCGTGCCTGGAGCATGAAAGGTGCTCACGAATACCCCATAAATAAATGTATAGATCCATCAGCCATCAAAGAGACCAGCCAAAGTCCATTTCCCCGTTGCTATGTCTGAAACAAGAGGCTTCTGACCACCCTAGCTGCCAGGCTAACACCCAGTAACCCACTCACCCCTTCTTGCCACCCAGTGTCAGCCTGAGCCCCATCCGCTCTGCAGAGGACTCAGGTCACGTGATGGTCGGGCCCAAGTGTGGGTCCTCAGCTGGCCCTCCCCAGCCACTATGGGTAACCACAGTCTTGTGGCTGCTCCACACCTGCCTCCCTGCAGGCCAGGCCTCCTGCCCTCTTCCCAAGGCATCCAGTCCTCCCTTCCTCCCTGGAACCTGAGCTCAGAACCGAGCTCACAGCAGGAGCTCTGCCTAGACTTAGGACAGTCAGGGTCTCACCTCCACTCTGCCACTAACAAGCTATATGGAAAGTCACATTTTCTGCATTTCCTTTTCAGGAAAATGGGATGCCAACACCTGCCGTGACTCACAGGGCGGTGCTGGGAGCAAGTGGAATCATGACCATCCATCCAAGAGGGCCGCCAGCTTGTCCTGGTGATCACCCCCGTTGCTCCTCTCCCTAGAGTCATGGGCAGGTCACATGAGACTTTAATCAGAGCAAACACCTGGAAAGGAGGCCTCTTGATGCCACCCTTTCCAGGGAATTCTGAATTCGATCCACGCTCAAACCTCTGGGGAGGAAGAAGCGATTTTGCAGGGGTGGCCCAGGGCCTGCTGAGCGCTAAGAGGGAAACGGCAAGAGCCGCCTCCGTGCATCCCGTAGCTCTGTGAGGTTGGCCATGTGCACCCCACTCTGCAGACAAGAGAACACAGGCTTGGGAGATGAAATAGCCCTGAAATAATGGCGGTGCTGGAGTTAAATCCAAGTGTCCACGTGCTGTTTTGTCTGGAACCCCGGAAACGGCAGCCGGTGCCTCGGTAGCCCGTGGGTGGAGGCCCTGCTGACTGAGGACACAGGTGGGCCGCGCTTGCTTTCACAGCACGGGAGCAGAGCATTTTATGACTTCTCAGAAGGAGAAAGGTGCCCTTGTTATCACCCGGTCTGGTCCTGAGGTCCCTCAGAGGGGCCGGTGCTGCCTGGTCTGTGGCCACCGCACTTCCGGTTCATGTGTGGGGTGAATCTGCCACATTCTCCCCAACCCTGTGACATTCCACCAGCCTCAGCACTGTGGCATTGCACAGGGGTGACATTTTCCTCACTCTCCTGCCACTGACTCAGGGACTTCCACAAACAGCAGCAGGAGCCGCTGCAGCCAGGAAAGGTCAGACGCTGAGATCCTCCAGGGCTCCCAGAAACTGCCGCAAGCAGCTGGGGCGTGTCATCCGGGGGTAGGAGGGGGATTTCACCCAGCCGCCACCCCTCCCCGGGTCCCCACGCCCTCAGCCTCTCCCTTCTTGACACGTCAGTGAGAAAGCTGGGCCAGGGCCCAGTGGGGGGTCGGTGGAGCCAGCCTGGCCGGTGGCCCGAGTCCCTGCCATTAGCTGTGGGCTGGGGCCATTCACTGCTTTATGTGCTATCTCATCACAACACAGGCATTTTCAATAGCGGTTTAAAGGCCCGCTTGTTACCATACGTCGTATTTCAGACTCCCACAGGTTTTGAACGAGACAGATAGCAAAGCTGGGTATTGAGAAAAGCTGGCACTTGGGGTTTTCATTGTCCTGGATAAAAGTAGGGTTTCGTGCCCAGACCTTCCAAACAGTCCCCAGCCTGAAGGTCATGAAGCAATGTGACTGAGCCAAGGCAAGCATGGGGTGAGCAGTAAGTCTCTGGGAAATCAAAATCCTTTTGTTGTTCAGCTGTAAGGTCAAAAATTGCCATTTGAGATTGCCTAGACAAGCAAGGCGTCCGCCCCCGTGAAGGTGACTGCATCTGAGAGAGAAGTCAGCATCGCTGCCATTGGCCAATAATGCCACATTGAGCAAAGGCCCCATGATCCACTCACAAACAAATGCCATTGTCATCTAGAGGTTGTCCAAAATAAAGAGGTGCTTGTTCAAAAGGCCACCCACTCAGCTGGGCCTGGAAGGAGAGGTGGTCCCAGGGAGCACCAGGCACCCAACTTCAGGACAGCTGCCCACCCCACCTAGACTCAGGGGCAGCTAAGATGCTGTCAGCACTTGTGCATCGCAGTCATGTTCCGTAAAGTCTCCATGAACACGGAATTAGCAGGTGCTGAATGGTGGCTCCTAGGGGAAACTCAGGATTAGGTTCCTGCGAGCTTCTGGTCACTTCATTTTCATCTATCAAGCGATACATGACCTTGTCTGATGTGCGTTTCTGTTTAAAGACACCTCATTTGATGAATACTTTCAGCTCATTAACACTGAACTGAAGGCCAGCAGCACCATCCCTCAGCCTGAACAAAGCTTCTCTGACACACATTCTCTCCGTCAGGTACATCGCAGTCCTCCCGTGCTCAGGAGCACAGATAGCACCTCCACACTGTGCTTGGGACCCCTTCAAACATCAAAATGACCAGTAAAGAACAAAACTGCAAACCACCTGGCACTAAGTGGAGCACACGGAAGCCACACTGCAGCCTGAGCTGGGACGGGAAGGCAGCATGCCGGGTTCCACCTCCCTGGGAGCCTGTGCTACGTGGGCTCGCATTTTCCACCGTTCAGAGTGTGTCCAAAAATGACCACCAACGTGCTGCAAGTGCTGATTTTGAGGGTGCAAACACACTTTAGCAAGCAGGCAAACTCACAATACAGAATCCGTGAGCAATAAGGATCAGGTCTCAAGGCCGCTTCTCAGCGGAAGCCCCAGGTCTCCTCAGGACACATCACTACTGCCCAACCATCTCCAAGGGCTTAAACACAGCCTCTCCCAAGTAGCCTCACCTCAGGAGGGTCCCGTCCACCCAAGCCACACCCCAAGCCCGCTGCCCTACCTGGCACCCTGCCGGGAACCCCAGTGCTGGGGTCACTGAGGCCGGACCAGGAAAACCAGGTCTCTGCAGAAGACAGCCAGCTCCCTTGGCCTCAGAAACAGCTGGGTCACTCTTGAGAAACTTCATTTTTTCTTAGAAACATTTCTAGCTACATACTTGATAGTATCTCCCTCTTCCAGGGAAGTACGAAAACCTCAGAGCGAAATTCGTGGTCCACCCTTTGTGAACTGGCAGGACCCTGTTATGTGGTTTGTCAGAAAATCTCCCATCTGGTTTTGTCCCTTTGTCTCTATTCTTGCTTTCCCTTTTATCTCTTCTTCTCTTGATTATTATATGAATTTTAGCTTCAAGTCTTTTCTGGAACAACATGGGGAGAGAGAGTATACAAATGACCACAGCATTGGAATTCTTTGCTAAACCTCTGGCAGGAAAGCTGGGGCTGAGTCCTCTGCAGGGAGGGTTGGGGCTTATCTTCTAGAGGCTGAACACCAAGGAAAAGACTGGAAACCAGGGCTCCACCTTCTAACTCGTCCTCATCAGTTGATATCTTTGCCAGCAGCAGCAGAAATGAGGCAGAGAAGATCCCTGGAGTTGAGGAGCGAGAGTCAGAAGTGGGGTTGGGTGCCAGGAAAGAGAAGTGGGGCATAGATTGGGAAGGTGAAAATTGGCCAGAAGAGAGTTTTACAAATGTCACATTGTTCCTAGGACAGACCACGGTGCACAAGCCTCTCAGCAGCACCCTGTGGACCATGGCGTTCAAAATCATGTCACAGGCCCATTGGGAAAGGAACCAGGAGTTCTAAAACATACCAGACCTCCGGCACCATATCTAAAATCATCACAATTGGACAACAGCTTTGCCAAGGATCCCTTGAGAGTGTTTCTGTCTATCAACCCCAAATATGATTAAAGTTATTGCCATTCCAGGCTGGGCACAGTGGCTCAGGCCTGTAATCCCAGCACTTTGGGAGGCCGAGGCAGGCGGATCATCTGAGGTCAGGAGTTTGAGACTAGCCTGGCCAACATGGTGAAACCCCGTCTCTACTAAAAATACAAAAATTAGCTGGGCTATGGTGGCTTGCACCTGTAATGCCAGCTACTCAGGAGGCTGAGGCGGGAGAATCATTTGTACCCAGGAGGTGGAGGTTGCAGTGAGCCAAGATTGCACCACTGTACTCCAGCCTTGGCGTCTCAAAAAAAAATAAATAAATAAATAAAATAAAAAATAAAAAAATCTTGCCATTCTGGAGGAAAACGTGGTAGCCATTCCAGCAAAAGTTTGATTCAGTTCATTTGTTGAGTGGCTACTGTGTGCCTGGAACCATGATAGTCATTAGTGCCACACAGGAAGTAGTTCCTACGCTTGAGTCTACTAGAAGGAAAAAACTTCGCTGATGCTTTTCAGAAGGAAAGCAGGTATCGTCTTTGACACTGATAATTTTCTGGCATTTTGAAAAAATTTAGTTGCCCAAACTGAAATTCTCTTAAGAACCAAAATACTGAAATAATCGTGGATGTAAAACTGTCAGGGGTTGGCGAGAGAAGGACAGGGCATGGTGACCCACAAACGAGTCATCTGAATCTCGGGCTTTTTAAACCACAGCTTACAACTCAAAGGTTAAAAGCCACTTCGAACACTCGAGATCTGGTCTTATCTTTCCCCACTAATCCCTCGCCAGGAAGATTCATGAATCCACCTCCTACTTCAAATGCTGACCTGTTTGTGCCTGGGAGCTCAAGGTTTGCCCTCTTGATTTCCCCAGGAGGACCTGAAAGTGTGGCGAGGGCTCCTGGATGCAGCACGGGGTCCCCAAGTCTCCCTGCTGCTGGACCTCCTGGGCCCCTGTCAGGTGTCTACCAACCCCTGGCTCCACGCCCTGTGTGTTTTCCAGGGCTCAGTGTACCTGCCTGGCTCCGGGAAGCAGCCTTCTCTGGCCTCCAGCAGCCCAGCCGTCCTGAGCTCTGCCACCCTCGGCTCTCCCCCTACCTGGGCCTCAGTCCATGGGGTGACAGGTGGCTATGTTTCATCCGCCTTACAGCTTTTCCTTCAGGAGCTGCCCCTCCCAACCTCGTGTGACTCTAAGGAGGCTGTCACCCAAGGGCCTTGCTTCCCTCCTTCAGGAATGCATCAGTGTGGACTCAGTCTACGGCAACATGATTCCTTCTCTGCAGGGTTTTAGATGTCAAAGGCAGAGCCTTCCTGGCCCCTCTGGAATCACAAGCTTTGAACACCATGCAAGTCTGCAGCTGCTAAGGCCATCTTCACTGAAAGATGGTGAGGCCACGGCTTAGAATGAAGCCGAGTCCTTCTGGGCGGCCTGGAGAGGGGTGGTCTTTGTGTCTGCATCCCTGGATTCAGCAATGCCGAAAACACTGGCCCCCAGACTTCCCACCTACCTGAACCAATAAACTTACTCTTTTGTTTAAACTAATTGAGTTGGGTTTCTACCACTTGGAACCAAGACTCCTATTAATTCACATGGCCTTGGCACAGGAATGGCCATTCTGTTCATAGACAAGGCTAATTTACTCGCTGAGTTGCAGAAACTAACAGAATGACTCCCACAATACACAGGACGTGGACACAGTAGCTGCTCAAGGAATACTAACTAAACGAACAAAGCCACCTTGGAAGCACCTGCCTCTGCCTGATGAGCTGGGGTGAAGGTTCCTTCCTCCCTAGAGTGAAGTCAGCAAACCTCGTCTCTAAAGGGCCAAAGAGTTCATAGCTGAGACCTCATGGGCCACCCAATCCCATGTGAAACACACCAGAGAAAGTCAGACAACTCTCCAAGAAGAAAAGCCCATTCTGGAGCCAAATGCAAACTGTTCTCTTTGTTGTAGTAGCTAAGGCTTTGCATCTGCTCCTCAGTGAGAGAAGTTTGTGTTATAAACATGCCGGCAGACCTCGGAGACAGTGCAGGTTGAACTGAACCTGCAAAATCAGAGGTCAACCTGCAGTATCATAGCCTAGATCTGCTATATATTTATAACATTAACTTCTCTCGCTCTTCTGATATTCCCACACTAACGTGAATATCACAATAAAATGAGTCACGCAAACTTTCTGGTTTCCCGGTCACATAAAAAGAGTTACGTTTATACTGTATTGTAGTCTCTTAAGTGGTCACAGCATTGTGTCTAAAAAAATGATGTTCATACCTTGAGCATCTGAGCCTTCAGTGAGTCGTAATCTTTCTGCTGGGCAAGAGTCTTGCCACAATGTTGATGGGTGCTGACTGATCAGGGCGGTGGTTGCTGAAGGTTTGGGTGCCTGTGGCACCTTCTTAAAATAAGACAATGAAGTTTGCCACATCAATGGACCCTTCCTTCCACGAAAGATTTCTGTGTAACGTATGATGCTGTTTGGTAGCTTCTTACACACAGTAGAACTCCTTTCAACATCGGAGTCAGTCCTCTCAAACCCTGCCGCTGCTTTATCAACTAAGATTTTGTAATATTCTCAATCCTTTGCTGACATTTCAGCAATATTCGCAGCATCTTTGCCAGGAGTAGATCTGATCTCAAGAAACTACTTTCCTTGCCCATCCTTAAGAGGTCACTCCTCATCCATTCAAGTGCTATCCTGAGATTGCAGCAACTCTGTCTCATCTCAGGCTCCATTTCCAGTTCTAGCTCTCGCCATTTCCACCACATCTGCAGTGACTTTTCTGCTGAAGTCTTGAGCCCCCTCAAAGTCATCCATCAGAGCTGGAATCAACATTTTCCAAACTCCTGTGAATGTTGAGATTTTTACCTCCTCCAGTAAATCTCAAATGTTCTTCATGGCATCTAGGATGGTAAATCCTTTCTACAGGGTTTCTTTTGAGTTTGCCTAGACATCACTATCAATGGCAGCTATAACCTTGTGAGATGTATTTCCAAAATATAAGACTTGAAAGTCAGAATTACTGCTTCATCCATGGGCTGTAGAATGGATGTGGTGTCAGCAGGCAGGAAAACAATAATTTCCTTGTACATTGCCATCAGAGCTCTTGGATCACCAGGTGCACTGTCAATGAGCAGTCATATTTTGAAAGGAATCTTTTTCTTTGACTACTAGGTCTCAATCATGGACCTAAAATAGCCAATAAACCAGGCTGTAAACAGATACGCATCATTCAGGCTTTGCTGGTCCATTTAAAGAGCACAGGCAGAAAAGATTGAGCATAATTTTTAAGATGCCTAGGATTTTTGGAATGCTAAATGAGCACTGGATCTACCTTAAAGCCACTTAAACTGCATTCACCCCTCACAGGAGAGTCAGCCTGTGCTTTGAAGCTTTGAAGCCAGGCACAGACTTCTCCTCTCCAGCTATGAAAGTCCTAAATGGCGACTTCTTCCAGTAGAAGGCTGTTTCGTCTACACTGAAAACCTGTTGTTTAGCACAGACATCTTCATCCCTGATCTCAGCTGGATCTTCTGGACAACTGGCTGCTTCACCTGGCACTTTCATGTTATGGTGATGGCTTCTTTCCCTATGGCTCATGAAGCAACCTCTGCCAGCTTCAAGCTTTCCTTCCTCAGCTTCCTCCCCTTTCCCAGCCTTCATAGAATTGAAGAGAGTTAGGGCCTTCTCTGTGGCTGTGGCTTCAGGGAATGTTGTGGTTGGCTTGATCTTCTATCCAGATCACTCAAACTTTATTCATATCAGCAATAAGGCTGTGTCACCTTTTTATCATTCAGAAAAGGCCCAGCTTTTGGACTACTTTGGCTTTTGAAATGGCATCCTCACTAAGCTTAATAACTTCTAGATTTTGATTAAAAATGAGAGATGAAGCTGGGTGCAGTGGCTCACACCTTCAATCCCAGCACTTTAGGATGTTGAGGCAGGAGGATCTCTTGAGGCCAGGAGTTCAGGGTTGCAATGAGCTACCCTCAAGCCACTGCATTTTAGCCTCGGGGACAGAGTAAGACCTCCCTCTCTTAAAATTAAAAAGAAATGAAAATGAGAGATGTGAGACTCTTCCTTTCACTTGAACATTTAGAGGCCATTATAGAGTTATTAACTGGCCTAATTTCAATATTGTTGTGTCTCAGGGACTAGCAAGGCCTGAGGAGATGGAGAGGGACAAGGAGTGGCCAGTTGGCAAAGAAGTCTGAACACACTACATTTATCGATTAAGTTTGCTGCCTTCACGTGGGTGCGGTCATGGCACCCCAGAACAATTACAATGGTAACATGAAGCAGCACTGATCACAGATCTCCGTAACAGACATGATAATGAAAACATCTGAAGCATTGCGAGGATCACCAAAGTGTGACGTAAAAACACAGAGAGGGCACATGTTGCTGGGGAAGGGGCACCCGTAGACATGCTCAGTGCAGAACTACCACAAACCTCCAATTTATAGAAAACGTAATATCTGCAGAGCCCACAAAGCAAAGCGCAATAAAGCCAGACACACCTGTATTCTATGTCTTTTGCCATCATATGTAGTCACATTCGCATTAAGAAAGCAAAAAACTCCAGCACTTTGGGAGGCCGAGGCAGGCAAATCATGAGATCAGGAGTTCGGGACCAGCTTGGCCAATATGGTGAAACCCCGTCTCTACTAAAAAAAAAATACAAAAATTATCTGGGTGTGGTGGTGCGGGCCTATAGTCCCAGCTACTCAGGAGGCTGAGGCAGAAGAATCACTTAAACCAGGGAGGCAGAGGTTGTAGTGAGCCAAGATCGTGCCACTGCACTCCAGCCTGGGCAACAGAGTGAGACTCCATCTCAAATAAATAAATAGAAGGGAAAAACTTAGTTTTTAAAAAACAAAATGTCTTGCAATTGCCATTTGGGATTGTCTAATGAAGTTCCTTTTCCACAAAGAATTAAATACTGAATTCCCTCATCAACAGGTAAGATCTCTCACTGGGCAGCAACAGTTTTGTCATCATCATGTTTTTTTACCACCAAATAAGAAAGAAGACCCGGCAGATAACAGTGGTAATAATGATGGTTACCAAGGCTCCTGAGCCCTTGCCATGACCCAGCCACGGCACAGCCATTTGCGGCATCATCTCACGTGGACAGTGTTTGCCCAATAGCAGTTCCATTTTCTCAGAAAACAAGACAAAGACCTCACTTTAGTGACTGCGTCTCTGCAATTTCTCATTAAGTAGTGCAGCCGGGATTGTATCTGGCCCCGGGAGGGTGGCATGGCCAGATGCAGAGGGGAGGAGGCGGCGGTGGCAGGAGCTGGGCCAGGTGTGGGCGGTGGATCCCCCAGGACTTGGGCCTCGGGGTCACGAGGCCTTCAGACCTGGCTTAGCCACAAACCACCTATGTGGCTTTCAACAAGTCTTCAAGCCTCAGAGTGATTAGATTTGTTCCTCTGTAAATTGGAGAGGTCAAGGGATGCTAGACTGCGAGAACGCTACAACCTCTGCCAATTCCGTGAGTCAGTTGACAAGCTGAAAAATGCCTCTCAGTGGCAGCAGAGCGGGTTTTGGATGACTGACTGCTCCCTTTTAACACCCTGGTGACAGCTTGACCCTGGAGTACAGATTCCCCTGCAGAAACAGAGAAGCCCAGAGCCACACAGCGCAGCCCTCCCCCGGCGCACAGAGTGTCGGCCCCAACTGCAGCCTTCCCAGGCGACGATCAGGAGCCAGCCCAACGGCAACTCAGAGCAGTGTCACCTCCTGCACCCAGGGAAGGGCCGTTGCCTGCTAAGCACACCTGCCAGCTCCCCTCCTGTCCCCTCTCCGTGCCCAGCCTTATTCTCTGACGAACCTCCCTGTGCCAGGGTGGGGAAAGACCATGAAGGTTGGGGGAGCCAGGCCAGCAGCTCTGCACTTTTGTTTGCAGTCCTGAAGAGAAGCAGCTCGAGGGGTTCATGTTCCCGCAAAATGTCATGGGGGACTCACGTGCTCTGGAATCCAGGGTGGATTTTCTTCCTCATTATTCACAGAGCTCTGGGCAGGCTGCCTAATGTCACCAGGTGGGGCAGGACAAGGGATCCCTGAGGTTCCTTCAAGCTCTCCTGGCCAGACATAGAGCAGTGTGTCCCGTTGGCACGAGAACAGCCACTTCCCTCTCTTTCTGGCTGCTCATCTCCCCTGCCCCCACCATCACCACAGCATCCACCATCTCCAGCACCTCCATCACCCCCACAACCATAACCTCCACCACCTCCACCACCTTCACCACCTTCACCACCACAACCACCTCTATTACCCCCACCACCACTCCACCACCTCCACCACCTCCACTACCTTCATCACCACCACCTTCATCACCATCACTACAACCACCTCTATCACCTCTATCACCCCCATGACCACCACAGCCACCACCTCCACCTCCAACACCTCCACCACCATCACCACCTCCATCATCACAACCACCTCTATCACCTCCAACACCCCCACCACAACAACCACTACCTCCACCTCCACCACCATCTTCACCACCACCACCTTCACCACAACAGCCACTACCTCCACCTCCAACACCTGCACCACCACCTTCACCACCTTCGCCACCACCATCACCTTCACCACCTCCATCACCACAACCACCTCTGTCACGTTTATCACCCCCACCACAACAGTCACCACCTCCACCTCCAACACCTCCACCACCTCCACCACCTTCACCACCTCCATCACCACAACCACCTCTATGACCTCCATCTCTCCCACCACAACAGCCACTAGCTCCACCTCCACCACCATCTTCACCACCACCTCCACTACAACAACACCACCTCCAACACCACCTCCATCATCACAACCTTCACCACCACCTCCTCCACAACCACATCTATCACTTCCATCACCTCCACCACCACAACCACCTCTATCACCTCCACCACCACCCAACATCTCCACCACCTCCTCCACTGTCACCTCATCACCTCCCCCATTCCTGCCCTCCTACTCCCACCCCCTTCACCACCACCTCCAACATCACCAACAACAACATCACCACATCCACCACCAAACCAACTCCATCACCTCCACTGCCTCCATCACCTCCACCACTTTCACCACCATCACCACCTCCACACCACCTCTACCACTTTCACCATCATCACGACTTTACTACCTCATCACCACCACAAACACCACCACCTCCACACCTCCATCACCTCCACCCCCCATTACCACCTCTACCACCACCTCTACCACTACCTCCACTATCTCCACCACCTCCATTACCTTCACCAACATCATCACCTCCACAACCTTTATCACCTGCAGTACCTCTACTACATTCATCTCAACACCACCTATGCCACCTCCACACCTCCAATACCTTCACCACAACCAACACACCAGGTCCCATTCCCACTACAACCACCATCACCACCACCATTACCTCTACCACCATCACCACCTACATCAAATCCACCACCTCTACCACTATCACCACTTTTACCACTATCACCACCTACACCACATCCACCACTACCAGCTCCATCACATTCCTAATCCCCAGCAAAATCGCCTCCACCTCCTGCATCACCCACAGCACCACCACTTCCATCACCTCCAGCACTTACTTCCACCACCCACAGCTCCATCACCTCCCACAATCACCACCACAACCATGACTTTCGTCACCTCCAACACCTTCAACCATGACCACCATCACCTCCACCACCTCCACCAACATCATCACCTCCACCACCACTGCCTTTACCAACTCCACAGTCTCCATCATCTCCACCACCATCACCACTTCCACCACCTTACACTGTCACTACCTCCACGATCTTCACCACCTCCATGACCTCTAGGACCTCCACTACCACCAACTTCATCACCTCCTCCATCTCCACCCCAACCACCTCCGCAACCTCCACCTCCACCAACATCACTGACTCCATCACCAACAACACCTCCACCACCGCCAACTCCACCAGCATCACTGCCTCCACCACCTTTATCATTTTCATCACCTTCACCACTTCCACCACCACCACCACCACTAGCTCTATCATCTCTGGGATCCCCACCAAAACTATTCTTCCACCTCCAGCACCTCCATCACCACCACTTCCATTATCTCCACCACCACCACCTCCAGCCCTTCCAACACCATTCCCACCAGCTCCAATACCTTCCACATTGCCACCACTACCATGACCACCTCTATAACCTCCACCACCTGCACCACCACTACCTCCACCACCTTCACTGCCATCACCACCTCCACCTCCACAACCACTGCCTCCATCACCTCCACCACTTCCACCAATTTCATCACCATTACCACCTGCACCATATCCACCACCACCTCCTCCACTTCCACCAACTCCACCACCATTACCACCTCCACCATACACACCACCACCTCCACCACTTCCACCAACACCACCATTACTACACCACCTCCACGACTTCCACCAACACCACCATTACTACCTCCACCACACCCACCATCACCTCCACCACCTTTCACCACCCCCTCCACCTCCACCAACTCCATCACCATTACCACCTCCACCACATCCACCACTACCTCCACCATCTTCACCACCTCCACCACTTCACAACCTCCATGATCTTCAGAACTTCAGCACCACCAGCTCCATCAGCTCCCCAATCCCAACACAACCAAGATTACCTTTACCACCATCACCACCTCCACCACCATCACCACCTCCATAACCTTCACCACCTTCACCACCACCTCTGTCTCCATCACCTCCTCCATCCCCACCAAAACTACTCTACCACCTTCAGCACATCCAGCATCACTTCCATCACCTCCACCATCACCACCTCCCCTTCTACCACCACCAACACCATCAGCTCAGTCAGCTCCCTGATCTCCACCAAAACCATGGCTACCTCCACTGTCAGCACCACCACCACCTCTATCACCTCCACCACCTTTACCACCTCTGCCACCATCACCATCTCCATCACCTCCACCACCATCACCACCTCTGCCACCTCTACCGCCTCCAGCAATTCCACCACCAGCACTACCACCATCTCCTTCACCTCCTTCACCACCTTTACCAATTCCATCACCACTACCTCCATTACCTCCCCCATTCAACTGCCTCCTGCATCTACATCACCTCCCTGCCACCTCTACCACCATTTCCACCATCTCACCACATTCACCACCTCCACTACCAACATCACCTCCATCACCCTTACCACCTCCGTAACAGCTATGCCCCTTCCGGTGGGGCAGGGCTAAATGCCACTGTCTTCTGGCCTCATTAGAGAAAGCTTTATGGGAGAGCAAAGGCTTCAGCCATCCAAAACACTCTATTTGGAGGTCACCAATGGTTTTTAGACCTCTTCGCTTATGATCCCATTTTGGCAGGCTTCAACAAAGCCAGCTGGAGGAAGATCCCAGGGCAGGCGCCCCTCTCTTGGGGAAACCATCTGGAAGAGCCCAGCCATGTCCCAGGCCACAGGATGCCACTCAGGTCTCGGGGCCCTGGGAAACTCTCATCTAGAGAGGCTGGTCTTGGAATGCGTCACGAGCTCCACTTTGGAATCTATCTTTTCCAAGGAGCGTCCTCATGGCCAGTACCCGCTCTCAACCTGGCTGGCATCTCTCAGGTCTTACCCTGTGCACTCTTTAGTGTCTGCCTGGGCATCAAGTCCCTCCTCACACATTGGCTGTGTCTTAAAGGTCTGTAGAAGGTTAGGCTTCCCAAGGCTGCTCCTCCTCCTCCACCTCTCACACAGCAGTGGAAGGTAGAAGGAAACTTTTCATTTACTGAGCAGTAGGTGCTGAAAAACCCCCTTCTGTGCTAGAACAGCCGCGAGGGTAAATAACGGGGAATTGCCCCCCAAACACAGCTGCTGTGAGTGAGCAGACCTGCTGAAGGGTGCCCCAACACCAGTGACCTCGGCTTCCCTCGCAGTTGCTTAGGGAGAAGTTGAGATGGAGCTGTGATGAGCTCTTTGCACCACACAGAGCTCCCGTGTGTCCGGCTGCCAGGCCCCAGGACAGCCCCTCGATTGAAGGTGGGCTGGGAAAAATGTCCTTCTGCCAAAAAGCAAACCACTAGTGAGTGTCCAGGTTTTGGCAATTTATAAGAAGTAGATTTATTTCCTTCTTATCGCCAAAGAGGGCAGGAGAGAGCGCACGTGGGTGCAGCAGGCAGGTGCTGAGCGCCTGACTCTGTGAGGAAGGTCTCGCCAGGCAAATTCACAGGCCCCAAATGCAGACCAAGAATGAAGGAGCAAGTCAAGGGAGAAGAAGCACCTGTCCCCCAGCCTTGCACGTTCAGCTGCACAACATCCTGGTGAGGGGTGTGGCCTCGATGCCGAGGGGCTGGGGATGGGGCCCTGGGGGCTGTTGAGTCACCCAAAGGTCACGGCCAGCCTGTTTCATGCCTCTGAGGAGAGACTTGAGCACTGGAATTGATGAAGGGTTCAGGTTCATTTGGTCCCACTCCTAGGACAGGGGTCAATGCAGGACATGTGACGTGGGGACGTGGGGATGACGCCAGGCTCTGGCTTTCCATTCGCTTCCCCGTTGCCCAGGATTGGTTCAGGGCAGGAGCAGCATCCGCCTCCAGCCTGCAATCAGAGCAGTGAAGGCCGCGTGCATTCAGGCCAGAGCTTTGGTGTCAGGGCTGAGCTCAAGCCTTGCCTCTCCCATCGATTACAAGCCTTGGGTCCTGTTCCATTAAATGGAAATGCTGAGACTTACATCTGCTAGGGACATGGTAAGCATTGACATGTGATTACAAACTTTAAAAAGGGGGTTTTGCACCAAAAGCGGCTCCCAGGCAGCCCTCGGTGGGCAGTTCTGAATACAGAGGTGGAGGCGCTCTAGTGAAAAGGTCTGAAGCTCAAGGTCCAGCCTATCACTAAATAGTCAGAGACCCGTGAGCTGAGACTGAGAGGCTTCCCAGTATGCGAGCTGTTCCATGCTAAAATCCACAAAGTCCAGACAAGCTGGGGTGAGCTGGCCACTCTAGTTGGGAAAGTCATTTCACACGATGGCGCCATCCAGTTCAGAGGGCCCTGGGAAAGACATGAGTGAAAGTCCTCCCTGTTCGCCAAATGCTGCACTGAGGAGAGGCACACTGCCTTCGTCACTGTTGTCACAGACACTGACCAAATCCCTTCCCCTGTACAGCTCGCCTGCCCCAGCGCCTTCGGCAATGACACCCTGGGGCAGCAAGGCTGCCAAGGAAAATCCCTCCACAACTTGCATTGTCTGGGTCCCAGACAGAACAGCAACAAGACTGGAATTGCTGGGTGACAATAAATAAATAACAATGATCAGTCATGTGACATGGGTTTATTATGTGCATGGAAATTCAGTTTCACATAGGTAAAAAATTGTCCTCAAAACAAAAGCAAAACGTAGGCCCTTCATGGTAGTCTCTGAAAAAGCGAGGTTCCTAAACTTCCAGCTTAACTGAGTTAGCTGAATGACAGGCCTCATTTTATGAAACAAAGAAAACAGGCCAGGCGCGGTGGCTCACGCCTATAATTCCAGCACTTTAGAAGGCCAAAGCGGGTGGATCACCTGAGGTCAGGAGTTCAAGACCAGCCTGACCAACATGGAGAAACCCCATCTCTACTAAAAATACAAAATTAACTGGGCATGGTGGTGCATGCCTGTAATCCCAGCCACTTGGAAGGCTGAGGCAGGAGAATCGCCTGAACCTGGGAGGCAGAGGTTGCAGTGAGCCAAGATCGTACCATTGCACTCTAGCCTGGGCAACAAGAGCGAAACTCCTTCTAAAAAAAAAAAAGAAAAGAAAAGCTCCACATACTTCTAAGGTTTAGGGGGCTGGGGTTGGTATAGAAAGCTAGATTTATAGGGTGACTAGGCATTGACTGTT
>CAUYLG010078191.1:0-10006 GCA_963573385.1 Cacajao melanocephalus | reverse complement strand
TTCCCAGATATCTGTTATAAAACTATTTTTGGGTTTTGATAGGTAACCTACATAAAAGGTTAGCATTTGTATCTGTATACTTTAAAAAAAAAAAAAAAAAAAAAAAAAAAAAAAAAATCACCCTCACCAATATGGGTGGGCATCATCCAATTAGTTGAGGGCCTAAATAGAGGGAAAAGACAGAGGACAGGTGAATTTGCTCTCTCTCTACCTGGGCTGGGGCATCCATCTTCTCTTGCCCTTAAACAGGACTCCTGGTTCTTGGACCTTCAGACTCAGACCAGGACTTACAGACTTACACTCCTGGCCTCCTGGTTCTTGGTTCTTAGGGCTTGGACTAGAACTACATGAACAGCTTTTCTGGGGCCTCCAGCTTGCAGACAACAGACTGTGCCTTCTCTACCTGCATAATTGCCTGAGCCAAGCCTTATAATAAATCTCTTTCTGTATATCTATATATATATATACTCTACTGGTTCCATTTCTCTGGAGAACCCTAATAGAAATTTTATATCTACATGTGTAAAAATAGAAAATTACTTGTGAATATCCTCAGCATTATACATTTTCTAGGCAGACACTATTAATTTCATAAAATTATTCAGATTTATATTAATTTATTAGGACAAAATTTCACTTTGAAATCTTGGGAAAGAGGTCTATTGCTTAATCAGGCTTTCAGTCCAATAGATCCAGATTGGAATCTTAGCTCAGCTACTTATTAGCTATTGACCTCAGACAAATGAATAATCCTCTCTCGGCCTCAGTTTCTCATCTAGAAAATAAGTACACTAATTTCCACCTAATAAGATGATGATGGCTAGGCACAATGGCTCACGCCTGTAATCCCAGCACTTTGGGAAGCTGAGGTGGGTGGAATATGAGGTCAGGAGTTTGAGACCAGCCTGGCCAACATGGTGAAACCCCGTCTCTACTAAATACAAAAATTAGCCAGGTATGGTGGCATGAGTCTGTAGTCCCTGCTACTCAGGAGGCTGAGGTGGGAGAATTGCTTGAACCCGGGAGGTGGAGGTTGTGGTGAGCTGAGATCGTGCCATTGCACTCCAGCCTGGGCAACAGAGCAAGACTCCATCTCAATGAAGAAACAAAACAAAAAAGATGATGATAAGAATGGCATGACATATGATGGTATAAACTAACTTGTACTCAAAAAATATAAACAGTCAAAATTTCTTCTGTGAAAATGTAAAGTAATATTTTCAAAAGAAAAGAATATCTCCACCGGGCATGGTGGTTCACACCTGTAATCCCAGCACTTTGGGAGGCCAAGGCGGGCAGATAACGAGGTCAGGAAATCGAGACCATCTTGGCTAACACGGTGAAACCCCATCTCCACTAAAAATACAAAAAATTAGCTGGGTGTGGTGGCATGCCAGTCATCCCAGCTACTCAGGAGGCTGAGGCAGGAGAATCCCTTGAACCCAGGAGGCAGAGGTTGCAGTGAGCTGAGATCATGCCACTGCACTCCAGCCTGGGTGACAGAATGAGACTCCATCTCAAAAAAAAAAAAAGAAAGAAAGAAAAAGAGAATATCTCTTTAGTATTTTTAGGACAATTTTATAATATTTACCATTGGATTCCAGTCATCAACAAGCTAAACATGAACAGTTTTAAAATAATAATCTAATTTACTATGTATTTTGTATCATCAAACCTATAACACTTATATAAATGCCTGAAAATTTTCCAGTATTACTACTACTGTAACTACTAATGTGTGCTATCTTAATCTCACTTATCCTAATATAAAATAAAAGGCTTTTAATGAATATTTAATGAAAATAATACAAAGGGATGAATAACAAGCTAAATTGGTTATTTTTTTATGATCTTTACACTTATAGAGTGGCTCTTAAACTGCTTAAAGTAAAAAGAAAAGATCTCAGGAGGAATAATACCTATTATTTAGAAGAAAGGCAAAAAAGAAAATCATTCAATGATTTAACTATTACACAAATATTTGCTGGATTCCAATTACTATGCCAAGGCCTGGTGGATTAATGATGAACAGGACATGGCCTTTGCCCGTCAGAAGTCCCAGTTATTGTGACATACAGGTAAATATGCAAATAATTCCAACAGAATGAGATAAAGGCTAACAGAGGGATATACAAAGTATTTCTGGAGCATAAAGTAAGGCATAGCTAACTGTAAAAATAAGGAATCCTTAAGCACCATGGAGTGGTAATGATTAGGCAAAGGACAGAATTCTCAAGCCTAGTTTATTTATTCACCAAATATGTGCAGGTGCTGATGATACAGAGATAAGTTAGACCTAATGTCCCATAGAGTTTCCAGTATAACATGGAAAATAGGTAATGTAAATAATTAATGTATTAAAAGTGTTATAATAGGACATAATGGGCATTAATGAGAGTATATGGCAGAAAAATCTCAAGACAATACATTTACATTTTACATTATTGTGGATTTTCTTTTTTTTTTTTTTTGAGACAGACTCTCACACTGTGGCCCAGACTGGAGTGCAGTGGTGTGATTTTTGCTCAATGCAACCTCCACCTCCCAGGTTCAAGCAATTCTCCTGTCTCAGCCTCCCAAGTAGCTGGGATTAGAGGCATATGCCACCACGTCCAGCTAATTTTTATATTTTTAGTAGAAACACGGTTTCACCACATTGGCCAGGCTGGTCTTGAACTCCTGACCTTAAGTGATCCGCTCACTTCAGCCTCCCAAAGTGCTGGGATTACAGGCATGAGCCACCGCACCCAGCCTATTATGGATTTTTAAGATGGGCATCTTAGGGAGACTCCCACCTCTATAAAAAAAAGTTTTAAAAATTAGACATGATAGTTTGCACCTGTGGTCCTAGCTGAAGTGGGAGGATTTCTTGAGCCCAGAAGTTCAAGGCTGCAGTGAGCCATAATTGCACCACTGCACTCCAACCTAGGTAACAGAGTGAGATCTTATCTCAAAAATAAATAATGTTAATTAGCTATTTAATAAATTATTGTGGGTTTTTGTGAGCAAATCCACTAAATGTACTATTAAAGTTTTAAATATTAAGATGATGACTGATTATTTACTTGCTATATAGAAAGGTCCTAGTTTACTCCTTAACACTATAAATTGGCATGGGTTTGAATAACGTAAAGCGAGCAAAGCATAACCCTTATATAGCCTAAAACAAAGTTTTTTTTTAGTATCCATGTCACTGGAATCCTCAATTAGCATACATGACTGACAACTGACTCCATTAGGAGCTCAAGGAAGGTGTAGTATAAATTTGTGTTTTTCTATACTTATGGAACACTCACAGATTCTTCTGGCCAATACACTTCCCTCAATTCCATTTACATTTTAAATGATCTCTACTGATAGTGCAAGAATATCTGTGTGAAGTTAGCAGTTTCCTTCCCTCATTTGTACCAGAAATATTATATACTGGCTACCCTTAGGAAACTGGGGAGTCCAAACAGCTTCTCATACTTTATCTCCCTGGAAGTTAAAACAGCAGACTATATATTGTTTTATAATAATTTCCTTCAACTTTACTCCTTACTGATACGGTGCATTTATAGAATGAAAATACTCTCCAACATTCATTCTAGCCTTTTATTCTATTTCTTTTATCTACTGTATTCTTGTCCTCTTTTCAGATTTTTCAGCTGGAGACACATTACAGATTTCAGATTGTCTTCAGAGCTAACTACAACCGAAATGACAACAAAATGAAAACAGATGCTAAGGGATGTCCAGTGTACACTGCTTGATGATGAAGATGGGGGAAGAGGAAGGAGTAAGAATGGTAAAGGAAAGAAGGGGAGGAAGATAAAGAAGAAACGAGGAGCAGAAGGAAAAGAGAAGAAAAAGAAGAGGAGAAAAATAAAAAAGAGAAGACCATTAGCAAAAAGGAAAACAATAATAAGAATGCACCTTTGGATAGAAATATTCCCATCCTTAATAAAATAATATCTCCAAGCATCCAAGGTTAGTCCTGGGAGGGAAAAGCAACTCCTGGTTATGGGATGGGGGGATTGGGGAGTAATGTTACTGGCCACGAGGATGGACTGTACTACTCTTGAATTTTACCATCACACTCGTGGTGGTTTGAAAACATAAGCCTCCAATTTTTTGATATTCCTATGCCCTCATCCCTTGAATCTAGGCACACTTGTGACTGTTTTGACCAATAGATTTCAGTGGAAGTGATGCTCTGTGATGTCTGAGGCTAGGTCAGAAGAGGTTATACAACTTGTACTTGATCTTAGAATGCTTGCTTTCTGGGTCGGGTGCAGTGGCTCACATCTGAAGTCCCAGCACTTCGGGAGGCCGAGACGGGCAGATCACTTGAGGTCAGGAGTTTGAGACCAGCCTGGCCAACATGGTAAAACCCTGTCTCTACTAAAAATATAAAAATTAGCCAGGCATGGTGATACACGCCTGTAATTCCAGCTGCTCAAGAAGCTGAGGCAGGAGAATCACTTGAACCCGGGAGGCAGAGGTTGCAGTGAGCTGAGATTGCACCATTGCACTTCAGCCTGGGCGACAGAGTGAGACTCCATCTAAAAAAAACAAACAAACAAAACTTGCTCTCTGGAGGCTCCTCTCTGAACCCAGCACAATCATGCAAGAAGTCTAAGCCCCATAGAGGTCATATACAGGTACTCTGGTCTATGGTCCCAATTAAGGCTTTAGGTCATCCTAGCTCAGTTACCAGACATGTCAGCAAAGAAACCATCTTAGAAGTGGGTCCCCTTGGCTGGGCATGGTGGCTGATGCTTGTAATCCCAGCACTTTGGGAGGCTGAGGTGGGCAGATCACCTGAGGTCCGGAGTTCAAGACCAGCCTGGCTAACATGGCAAAACCCCATCTCAACAAAAAATTAGCTGGGCACAGTGGTGGGCGCCTGTAATCCCAGCTATTCAGGAGGCTAAGGTATGAGAATTCGCTTGAACCAGTAGGTGGAGATTGCAGTGAGCCAAGATTGTGCCATTGCACTCCAGCCTGGGCAACAGAGCAAGACTCCATCTCAGAAAAAAAAAAAAAGAGTGGGTCCCACTGATCCCAGAGGCCCAAGACATCATGTACCAGAGAAGAGCCATCCCTGCTGGAACCATCCCAAATTCTTGACCTACAGAATCTATGAGCAAAGTTAAAAAGTTGTGACTTTACATAATTAATATTGGTAGGCTTTTTTATTATTTTTTAATGCAGCAAAGCAAACTAGAACAAACTTTATTACTAAAAGTTTGGTGCTGTTGTAACAAAATCTAAAACACATGGCATTGGTTTTGGAACAGTACTCTAGAGGCTAACATTAAAGCATAAATAAAAAATGTAACAGAGATGTTACTGGAACTTAGAAGAAAGAATATCCTGTGTGATAGCTTGAAATTTGGCAGTACTGTGGCCTGTGGTTGTATGAAAAAAGGAAATGTACTTAATAAATTTGTGATCTAGCCAAGGAATTCTGCAGGTGGAACACTGGAAGTGCTACCTGGCTTATTCCTGCTGCTTATAATAAAAGGTCAGAGGAGAAAGATGAACTGAAGAATGAACTGTTCCATTTTCAAACAAAATTTAGAGGTAATATAAAGGATCTAGGACTCGCTGGGTTAAAAAACTAAATTTGTTTCTCATTCCCAGACCCTTCAGACAGGAAATACTCCTCAAATTAAGGAATGCCTTCAAGGTAAAAATGAAATCCCACGTGCTATCAAGAAAGTATCTCAGAGTATGGCTGTAAAACCCTTAATGACCCCAGAATGATTTAAGGTAATGCATTATAAACTCTTTCAGACAGACAAAAGAACTTCTAAAAATGTTAAGGCCATGTGTAGAAGACCTTCTGTGATAACAATTGGGCTTCTAAGTATCTTAAGGGGATTGCCCCACAGCAGCCTTACAGGGAGCTTGAGAGAAAGAAGGGCATATTAGTGAGTGTGGCTTATGTCTAATGCAATAGATTGTAAATACACAGTAAACCTACAAAATTTTTAAAGGAATTGTATCAGTTTAGACAGAAACGAACAGAGTATAAAATGAAAAGAGGTTGCATAATCATGTGAATGTACTTAATACTATTGAACTGTATGTACACTTAAAAATGGTCACATTGGTAAATTTTATGTTAAATGTATTTTACCACAATTCTATTTTATTTTAATTTTTAGAGACAGAATCTTGCTCTATTGCCCAGGCTGGAGAGCAATAGTATAGCCATTGCTCTCAGCAGCCTTTAATTCCTGAGCTCAAGGGATCTTCCCACCTCAGTCAGCCCAGTAGCTGACACTAGAACCTATCTTTTTTTGTTTTGAGATGGAGTCTTGCTCTGTCGCCAGGCTGGAGTGCAGTGGCACAATCCTGGCTCACTGCAACCTCTGCCTCCCGGGTTCAAGTGATTCTCCTGCCTCAGCCTCCTGAGTAGCTGGGACTACAGGCGCACACTACCACGTCTGGCTAATTTTTGCATTTTTAGTAGAGACAGGGTTTCACCATGTTGGCCAGGATGGTCTCAATCTCCTGACCTCATGATCTGCCTCCCTCAGCCTCCCAAAGTGCTGGGATTGCAGGTGTGAGCCACTGCACCCAGCCACTATAACCTATCTTTATGGAAGACTAGATAGAGCATGGGCTCTGGAGGGAGATTACTATATTTAAACTGAATGGCTCTGCCACTTACTAACTACATAATCCTAGGCAAGTTGCCTCACCTCATCACGCCTCAGTGTTCTCAACTATAAAATTGGGATAATAGTACCTACCATATAAACCCATTCAAAATAAAAGAGATGAAGTGTAAAATGCTGTTAAAAACAGTAATTACCACAGGCAGAGCATTTAATAAATGTAAATCCATACTGTTTACCACAAAGCATATTCACCTACATTATGTCACTTTCAACTTGGGTCTCAACCCTGTGGAGATAGGTTGTGCTGACATTATTCCCATGGTATGTGCTGAAGATACCAAGTTTAGAGAGTGTATTAGTCTGTTCTCACACTACTAAGAAGAAATATCCGAGACTGGGTAATTTATAAAGAAAAGAGGTTTAATTGACTCACAGTTCCTCATGGCTGGGGAAACCTCAGGAAACTTACAATCATGGTAGAAGGCACCTCTTCACAGGGTGGCAGGAGACAGAATGAATGCAAGCAAGGGAAATGCCAGACACTTATAAAGCCATCAGATCTCATGAGACTCACTCATTAGCATGAGAACAGCATGGGGGAAACTGCCCCATGATCCAATTACCTCCACCTGGTCCTGCCCTTGACAAGTGGGGATTATGGGGATTAAAATTCAAGGTGAGATTTGGGTAGGGACATAAAGCCAAACCATATCAGAGAGATTAGTTGCATAATTCAGGATAATACAACTAGTAACTAATAGAGTCAGTCTTTGAATTCATATTCTCTGACTCTAAGTCCATTGCTTTTTCCACTGTACCATGTTGCATTTGAAATAAGAGGAGCAGGTACCATGACCATCACTTAACAGGGAAAGAAATTACTTCTCTCAAAGCGTAAGTAATTCACTTATAATGATATAGCCAGTGAAAGATAGAGTGTTGATGAATAGAAGTATTGCATAGTAATTTTAAATGCTTTGAGGGCTGGATGCAGTGGCTCACTCCTGTAACCCCAGCAACTTGGGAGGCGAAGGCAGGTGGATTGGGAGGCTGAGATAAGAGGATCTCCCTTGAGGGCAGTAGTTCCAGACTAGTCTGGGCAACAGAGCAGGACCCCATCTCAACCAAAATTTTAGAACTAGCTGGGAATGATGGCGTGCACCTATAGTCCCAGCTACTTGGTAGGCTAAGGCGGAAGGATCACTTGAGCCCAGTGTTCTCAGCTATGATCATGCTACCCTGTACAAAATGAAGATTGGGTTGTTGGGACCAAATGAAATAATGCATGTTGAGTTTGAAGCACAGTGCCTGGCACATAGTAAACTTTTTAGTAATGTACATCTCCTATATCCTATGTCACACGTTTTTGTTTTGTTTTGTTTTGTTTTTAAACATACCATGCTGACTCAACTCTTTCCTTTCTGAAGTCTTTGTGACAGAAAGAAGTCACTCAGGCTTATGTTTAATTATCTTTATGAAATTATTCTTATTCCTTCCTTTGCTAGGCCTTGTACTAAGGCAGAGAGGGAGAGGTACTTAATAAAAATAAACATAAAATGTTTTCACTTATTGGATGGTCTTTCAGTTCACAAGGGAAAATCATAATGAAAATTATATAGGTTCAAAATTATGACCTGGAAACCTGTTTTGGAAAAAAAAACATTTAAGAATGATACATATAATGCTCTCTACAAATACATATCTCTGCTTCAAAATATGTTCCAATGAAAAAGTTTATGTCCCTGTTTGTTTATAAACACATGTACAGAGGGAAAAAGTTCTATTTCCACCAGTAGAAGGAAGCAATCTATTTCACCATGAGTCTGGAACAGCTTTAACAAGTCTGAGATATACAATAGCAGCAATTTCAACTTTGCTGTGAGCACTCTATTATGCTGAAGCATCTCATGGTGCTTTGTGATAGCATTAAGAATAGAGTTTACCTATCCTAGAGGTTCAATAGTTAAAAATCAGGTCTGTGTCACTTTCATTATATTTGGCCCCAAAACAAGTTAGTAAAGTGGTGGAACCTGTTTATTTTTTAGATACCATTATAAAATAAGAACAGACAACACGGACAAAAGTATCATATGGGAGGTATATACTGAACTACCTTTCCTCCAAAAGCTGGAGCCCCCCTTCCCCTTTTAATATTCAACCTTCAACATTTCAGCATTGTATCTTCAGCATGACATGTTCTAAGACATTCTTCCTACTCACATGTGTCACCAACATGCACTCACTTGATTTCATCTGGATACATCTACCTAGCTAAGCCCCATCCATCAGAAATATATATCATCATCAAGTAGTTAAGGACGCTTGTAGTCTGGAGAATACAGAACATCATTTATCTTCATGTCCTACAGGCTCAAGCGGGAGAGAAGTAGCTTTTCCACACATCTTCGGTTTTTAAAAACTCTGCAAAGGGAAGCAGTTTAAGGTAGGGATTTGAGGGTTTGTATAGAGGTAATTAGAGTAAATAATTTAATTGAGTTGACTAATTTTTCAGGAGTCTATTTTTATCTGTAAGAATACACAGTAGATTCATGCTTTCTATTGTCACATTGGATTATTCCTCCTTTCACAGCAGCTGTTTTAGAAATGATCTTTAGCAACCATTTTGTGTTTTATTTTGAAAAATGGCATTGCAGAAATCACATTAATATACGACATATCTTGAAGGTGTACAGAAACCAATAAAGTCAATCATATATAAAGAATAATGCAGAGAGAGATCCAAGATGGCCGATTAACAACAGCTCAGGATTGTAGCGCCCAGTGAAAGCGCAGAGAGCGAGTAGACGCCGCACTTTCAGACGAATTTTTGTTGCCCACAGACTAGGAGATTCCCGGCGGAGGAGCCACACGGGTTGCCAGCGCGACTTTTTTGGCCGGCGCCCCAGCACGGCGCTTCTCGGCGCGGAGTATACGGGATGACTCCGGCTCGGCTGGTCCCGTCCCCACAAGGAGAACAGCAATAGGAAGCGCTGAGGACTGAGCGTTTCACAGTAAGCACAGCTGAACCGGGAAGGTCCAGCTGTGCGGGGAAGGGGCGTCCGCCAAAGGAAAACTAAGAAGCAGAAAAAACTTCACCGGGCGGAGAGATCCAAGATGGCGGATTAACAACAGCTCAGGATTGTAGCTCCCAGTGAAAGCACAGAGAGCGAGTGGGCGCCGCAATTTCAGACTAATTTCTGTGGCCCACAAACTGGGAGATTCCCGGCGGAGGAGCCACACGTGTCGCCAGCGCGGCTCTTTTGGCCGACACAGCTGTTTTGCCGGCGACCCGGCGCGGCGCAGCGCTTCTCAGTGCAGAGTATACGCGACTGGGAGCCCTGTGAGTCAGCTCGGCTGCTCCCACCACCGCAAGGAGAACAGCAATTGGAAGC
>CAUYLG010078189.1:0-30013 GCA_963573385.1 Cacajao melanocephalus | reverse complement strand
ATGGCCTTTTGTTGCAAATTGCACAAATTTGGTTAAGGGAAAGCCTTTTTTTTTTTTTTTTTTTTTTTTTTGAGACGGAATCTTGCTCTGTCGCCAGGCTGGAGTGCAGTGGCACGATCTCGGCTCACTGCAACCTCCGTCTCCTGGGTTCAAGTGATTTCCTTGCCTCGGCCTCCTGAGTAGCTGGGACTACAGATGTGCGCCACCATGCCCGGCCAATTTTTTGTATTTTAGTAGAGACCAGGTTTCACCATGGCCAGGATGGTCTCGATCTCCCGACCTCGTGATTCGCCTGCCTTGGCCTCCCAAAGTGCTAGGATTACAGGCGTGAGCCACTGTGTCCAGCAAGGGAAGCCTTTTTGATAAACCTTCTAGAAAGATTTTTCCAGGCTTAAAAGAGACTCAAAAAAAATAAATAAATAATCATACAATCCAGCAACTGCACTTCTGGGTATATCCCCAAAAGAACTAAAAGCAGGGTCTCCAAGAGATATATGTCATAGCAGCATTATTCACGATAAGCAAAAGGTAGGAGCAACTAAAGTGTCCCTTAAATAATGAGTAGATTGAACAAAATGTGGTCTATACATACAACGGGATATTAGTCAGCTTCAAAAGGAAGGAAATTCTGACATGTGCTACAATGTGGATGAACCTTGAGGACATTATGCTATGTGAAATAAGCCAGTCACAAAAGAACAAACATTGTATTATTCCACTTATATGAAGCACCTGGAGTAGTCAAATTTATAGAGGCAGAAAGTTGAAGGGTGCATGCCAGTGCCTGTGGGAGAGAGGGTGGGCTATGGTTTGAATGTTTTTGTTTCTCAAAAATTCACAGAGTGTTCACAGATGATGGTGGTGATGATTGTACAACAATGTCAATGTATTTCATTCTGCTGAACTGTACATTTAAAAATGCTTAAGAGGGTAAATGTTACGTTATGCGTATTATACCTTCATTAGAAAAAGGTTAGGGGGAGGGTTACTCAAGGAAGGGAAGCACTTGTATTTCATTACACAAGGTGGTAACACTTAGACACTTCGCTATTGTGGGACTGGGAAGGAGCCTCACCTAGAGAGGAAGATAAAAATGATGAGAAGAGAAAATGGGAGGGTGGAGAGACCCAGGTTCTTGAAGACCAGTGAGTGGCTGTCTTAAGCAGCCTAGAGCCTTCTACCTTCAGCGTTTTCGTTGTTTAAACTTGTTGAGTAAGATTTTTCATTATTTGTGGGTGAAAGCATCCCAGCTGATACAGCATTCAGCAAGTGCTCACTGTTATTACTTTTATATTAGCCATCCTTCTTCAGCCCTGTTCCCACAGGTCTCATTCCTGGCTATTTTCCTGAACTTTGGGCTACCGCTTTTCATATGGGTGTGCTTTCAACTCTCATCCAAATGCCTGGACTCTGACCACATGCAGAGGAGAGTGGTAGCTATTGTGTCCCCTGAGGTGGGGGTAAGGGACACTCCATGCAGCCTAGCTCATCTTCTTCTGAAAACATCACCCCCTCTTTTTTTTTACACAGAGCCCCTTCCACATGGGCCTCCTTTGATCAAATGTGGGCACATGATTCAGGTCTAGTTAATCAATGCCCTTCCAAGGATTTGGCCTGAAACTGTCAGAGAAGAGGCTCTTGTCTCCTGGGGTTTCTACAGATGTGCATCACATAAGCCGGGGAGCTGCTAGTACCCCTAGCCCCCTCTGGCTCATCAGTCCCAGCAGCTGCATGCCAGATTCTGCCAGCTTCTGTCACCACCAGCCAGCTTAAAGAGTCCCTTAATGTGGCATCTGCAAACTCCACCCAGCCCAAAGTCTGACCCAATAAGAACCACGCTAGAAGCCCTCACCCCTCTGTAGAAGCTGGAAACAGCCCATGACTCTGCATCCAGGTAAACGAGCCTGGGAAAGGTACTGAGCTGTGGCGTCTGTCATCTCTCACACCTGTAGTTCCCCCTTCATCCTTTCTGAGGATGACAGGGTAGCACCAGACCTCAGGCATTGGCAGGGAGCTCTGATGCTTTTTTCTGGTTTCCGGGCATCATTCTTCCCGAGGGATGAACTTTAATATCTATTCTCAAATAGATTCTACAAAATGACAATGAAAACAGACAAAATCTGGGGGCATTCCACGCAGCCCAGCTCATCTGGTTTCTCACCCCTTGGTCACTAACCCAGGCTGGAGTCAGTCTTCAGATTGTCAAACCCGGTGTAGCTCCCAGGCCTCCCACCTGAAGGCCTCTCAAAGGTCTCAGTAATATGGCAACTGCACAACCATTAGGACAAACAAGTGGAAGAAGGATTCATTTTTACTTGAAGCTACGAGCACAGTGTAAAATTTCCCTAAGGAATTACCAGTCTCAAGTCGAGAATACCCGTAAACCCAGAAAGAAATTTCACACTTGACTGCAATTCTTTCATCAATTCCATTAAAATCAGAAAAAGCTGGGCACAGTGGCTCATGCCTATAATCCCAGCATTTTGGGAGGCCAAGGGAGAAGAACTGCTTGAGCCTAGGAGTTTGAGACCAGCCTGGGCAATGTAGTAAGACCCAGTCTCTACACACACAAAAAAAATTAGCCAGGTATTGTGACATTGGCCTGTAGTCCCAGCTACTTGAGAAGCTGAGGGGGGAGGCTTCTTGTGCACGCGAGTTCAAGGCTGCAGTGAGCCGTGATCCTGCCACTGCACTCCACCCTGGGCAACAGAGTGAGATCTTGTCTCAAAATAATAATAATAAATAAATAAAAATTCCATTAAAATCAGAATAGCCATTGCTAACCCTGTTCATTCTATCTTCTGAGAAATAAGGAAAACATAGAAAAAGGAATTTTTTAAAAAAGAAATCCCAAACAAGAAACAAAGTGATATGTATCTACTTTTCCCAGTCTCCCCCTGAGTGCCCCTGTGTCAGTCCAAGTCCTCCAAGAAGAGATTTGCTGGAAGAAATCCCTGTGAAGGATAAAGAGGAGAGGGAGCCGGTGTACCTGGGGAGCGGCTCCAGACCACAGTGCCGGTCTGACAGCTGTGAAGCAAGAGAGGGAAGGAAGAAAGGGGGTGAAGGAGCCTCACACTGCAGAGCAGCTCTGAGAAAGACTCAGCCAGGCTGGTGCAGAGCCCCAGCATAGAGATGGCCCGGCAGAAGGTCTTGCAATGAGCAGAAAGACCCAGCTCTAGGCCTCTGCCATGCTTAGTATTGGCTGGGAACAGCCCGGGAAAGCGTGGCCTCTGTGAGAACCCTGACGGATCCAAAGGTGCAGCAGCTAATGACTGTCCACCAGCTACCTCCTCGCAGCAGGTTCTCTTGAAGCGAGGTCTGAGTGGAGTCCCCTGTGGCCACCACAGCCTCTCCCACACCTCTGCCTCCAGTGAGCCTTCCAGCGCCTGCTGCTGCTTGGTCCCTCCTCTTTACCAATCATAACCTGCCCTGCTCCCTAGTAATCTTGGATGAATAACCATGTCAATAACATCACTGTGGCAAGGGGATGCAGGGGACCCATAAAGATTAATCCATTCCACCTTGATCAAGCACCCACCTACCATGTGGGGATGCAAAGATAACTTAGGCCTATGGCTCGAGAAACTCCAAGTCTAGCCTAGGGATTCTCAACAATGGCTGCACATTACCACCAGCTAGGGGGTTTTCTAAATCAGGGATCAGGGACCAGGCATGGTGGCTCACACCTATAATCCCAACACATTGGTAGGCTGAGGGGGACAGATCACTTGAGCCCAGGAGTTCGAGATCAGCCTGGCCAACATAGCGAAACCCAGTCTCTACTAAAAATACAAAAATTAACTGGGTGTGGTTGTGCACATCTGTAATCCCAGCTAGTCAGGAGGCTTAGGCAGGAGAATCATTTGAACCCGGAGGTGGAGGTTGCAGTAAGCCAAGATCGTGCCGCTGCACTCCAGCCTGGGCGACAGAGAGAGAGAGACTGTCTCAAATCAATCAATCATCAATCAATCAATCAGGGATTAGTAAACTATGGCCTGCTGGTCAAGTCCAGCCTGCCACATGCCACATGTTTTTGTATGGCCCACAGCTAAGAATGGTCTTTACATTTTTAAGTGACTGAAAAAAGTAAAGAGAAGGAGAATATTTCCTAACTTGAAACGCATATGAAATTTGAATTTCAGCATCCATGCATGCTGTCTTATGGGAACACAGCCATACTTCTTCATTTACGTATCCTCTGTGGCTGCTTTCAAGCTACCACGGCAACACCAAGGAGTCGCGACAGAGACCAGATGGCCACAAGCCTAGGATATTTACTATCTGGCCCATTACAGAAGGCTGCCAACTCCTGGGTGAAGGCCGCCAACTCCTGGGTGAAGGCCTTAAAAGTGTCCTTAGAATCCTGCCTCTAGGAGCTTACTGGGACATTGGCGAGAGTTGTTTTGGAGGCTCCTCAGGTCATAGGCAGAAGCCAGACTGCACAATGGGCCCAGGTTCCTGACATACCACATGCCCAACAAATACTGCATCCCACTGACTAAGAAGAAAGGAAATGATAGATTTCCTGTTGACCATCCTCTGTGTTGTCTGACTTTAAGGAAGGTTTAGTCTTTTAACTAATTTAGAGGAAAAAACGCTGTCTGTGAAGCGCAATGTTTATACTGCTACTTCTCTGCAAGTAAATACATCCTTCCTTGTTCCTAGATGTGATCCTTCAAAAAGCAGACTCCAGCACTAATGCATTCCTTCTGCCAAATCCTTTAAATATGTCTCATTTCTCTATCTTTCCATCTTTGCGCCTCAAATTCTATCTGAAAACATGTAATCTGAAAAGATTCTTGGACCATATGAGATGTTGATGTCACTTTAAGATCTACAATTTGTCACCTACATGAAATAAAAGGAAGAGCCTTGTTTGGTTTGAACAAAATAGAGAAACTTGCCCTTGAAAATTTTGTCTAGTTGAAGAGATCAAAAATATACATAAATAATAAATGTATGTGTCATAGAGGCTTAAAATCCACTGTACAGAAATCCAGTATTCACACAAAGTTGGAGTGAATGGTGCTGATGAGAGAAGGCTCTCAGTTCAGCTTCTTGCTTTGCTTTCGAGTTCTCAAAAAGGATGTCCAGTTTGAGTCCATGCTGAATCTTCAACTATCCCTTTCATCCCATAATTGCCTGCCTCAGTTTCCTTTGTTTTTCCCAGCAAATGCTTTGGAATTCTCTTCACCACCATATGTATTTTCTCTTAGTGATAGTGTGTATCTCTATCAGCCCTCCTGATAGAGAACTACTTTGTGTTTTCATTTCAGAGATAATCTTAACATTTCAGTTCTTTACTAACTATAACAAGAAAATTTCTCGGCCAGGCACGGTGGCTCATGCCTGTCATCCCAGCAATTTGGGAGGCTGAGGTGGGTGGATCACTTGAGGTCAGGAGTTAGAGACCAGCCTGGCCAAAATTAGCCGGGCATGGTGGTGGGTGACTGTAATCCCAGCTACTCGTGAGGCTGAGGCAGGAGAATCGCTTGAACCCGGGAGGCAGAGGTTGCAGTGGGCCGAGATCGCTTCACTTTTTGAGATGGAGTCTTGACAGAGCAAGACTCCATCTCAAAAAAAAAAAAAAAATTTCTCTCAGCAATTCAAATATTTCCACATAATAAGATGTTATTTTTTTAAGTTAGTGTTTCTCAAACCAGGATCTGAGGATAAATTATTGAGGAGCCATAAAAGTTTGTCTTTCTTGTAACCAAACATGAGGTATGATATAAAAATCCATGTTTTGACATATGGATATGGGAATTTAGAAGCATTTAAAGAATCTGCCAGTGCCAAGAAACTGGGATGGTTGGACTCCTCAAGGTTTTACTATCTTAATGGTTGACAGTAAATGCTGTGGCTCCACTAAAGCTGTTCATCATGAGCTAGTGGTTACCGTGGAAAGAAATGAGAGGTGTTGAAAAACAAGGAAAACATGAGGTACAAACCAGCAGTAGCCATCAACAAGCTCTCCTCTGAACGACGTTGGACTCGCGGTGTAGCTGGCGATTAGGAGGGGTTGTCAGACATCATAGTGTCAACAACACCCTCTACAAGTTGCAGGCAAGGACATTTTTGTAGCCAAGGGGACCTAGCCTGTAAAAAGGGGGAAATGTCATGCTTTTTAGCAGAAAGAATAATACAAAGTACAAAATGGGGAATGGCACAGAGGAAAAATCAATAAAAGGAAGCATTTGTTGAGGATTTTCTCTGTAACAGACACCACCTTAGCACTTTTACATCCATGGTTTTGTTCTCACAACTCTGGAAACTTACTATCTTCATTTTATGATGAGAAAACTAAGGCACAGAGGGATGAAGTGATTGCTCAAAGATAGACAGCTAGCAAGTGTCAAGTAGTGCCCACTAGAGCAGAGACACTCAGCTGCTAAGCTCCACCGCCTCTCACAAGTAAACCGCTGATGGTATGCAGAAAAAGAGATCTCACTAGCTGGGAAATCAGGGAAGGTTTCATGGGTTATGAGTGACAAAACATTGACAGACATTGAACAGTCAGGAATTAGGAGGTAAATGATAAAGGAACAAGCATAAAAAAAGAGAAAGCATTTTCTTTCCTGTTTCTTTCAGGTTTCTTTATACGTGGAACCTCTCTTCCTAGTACCTGTAACAATTCTTCACTCACGGTGAAGACTCAGATGGTAGGTGTAGTGCCAATATGGACAGAAATAGATCTGGGAAGTACAGAAGGCTCTCAACTGAAAATAGCTTGGGAGCTTTTGGATCCAGCTGTGCCTGAAGCTAGCTAGACTTCCTCTGGCCTTTCCAGTTACCTGAGCCAGTGCATTTTTTTTTCTAGTTAAGGTGATTTGAGCTTTGTAATTTGTCACTGGCTACTAAAAGAGTGAAGCATGAAGAATACAGTCTGAAAGCAACCAATTGTGTTTTTAAAAAATCCCACTCCAGAACCTTTGGCAGGGACCAAATCCTCATTCTCCTCCTACTGGCCCCACCTTCCCTTAAGAGAGTACCAGATAAAGAAAGTTGCTTTGAGCGTGACAAGGAGAAAATGTCAGGAATTCCCAGGCAATCCTGTCAATGGCTGGGAAGGGAACAAGCACACCATCCCTTCCTGAGGCCTCTAGAAGCCCTCCCACTAGTGGGGTCCATTTTCCAGCCAGGCCTCCAAACAGGCAGACCCAAGCAGCCACATTCTGGAGAGCAGCTGCAAAGTCAGCCGTGCTAATATTCAGTTTGGTACCTAAATTATTTCTTACATAAGTGAAAGGAAAAGATGTGTCCTCTGGGAATATTTTCAGATGCACTCAAGAGAACAAAGCACTTCATGGGATTTGTTGAGAAAATAAATCAAGATGGAGATTCCATAACCTTTTTAATGATCTAGTTCTCATAGTGTGATCTTCTGATCACAGCATTAGCAAAACCTAGGAACTTGCTAGACATGCAAAATCTTGGGCCCTAGCCATTTTTGGTTTAACAAGCCCCCCAACCAGATGATTTAATGTCTGTTTTAGAGAGTTTGAGAGCCGCCAAGAAAACTGTGTAAGAGTTGTGGTTTACTCCATTCATTCTATAAAAGTGTCTTTGGTTTGCTATGCTCTACGATTTAAAGCAATTTAAGGCTGGATGCAGTGGCTCACACCTGTAACCCCAGAGCTTTGGAAGAATCACTTGAAGCCAGAAGTTTGAGACCAGCCTGGACAACACAGTGAGACCATATCTCTACAGAAGATATTTAAAAATTAGCTGGGCATGGTGGCGCATGCCTGTAATCTCAGCTACTCAGGAGGCTGAGGTGGGAAGAGCACTTGAGCCCAGGAGGTCAAGGCTGCAGTGAGCTATGATCACACCACTGTGCTCCAGCCTGGGCAACAGAGGATGTATTAGTCAGGGTTCTCTAGAGGGACACAACTAATAAGATATATGTATATATGAAAGGGAGTTTATTAAGGAGAATTGACTCACATGATCACAAGGTAAAGTCCCACTATAGGCTGTCTGTGAGCTGAGGAGCAAGGAAGCAAGTGGTGGATCAGTCTAAGTCCCAAAACCTCAAAAGTAGGGAAGCTGACAGTGCAACCTTCAGTCTGTGGATGAAGCCTTGAGAGCCCCTGGCAAACCAGTGGTGTAAGTCCAGGAGTCCAAAAGCTGAAGAACTTGGGCTCTGATATTCAAGGGAAGGAAGAATCCAGCATGGGAGAGAGAGGAAGGCCGGAAGACTCAGCAAGGTCACCCCTTCCACCTTCTTCTGCTTGCTTTATCCTAGCACACTGGCAGCTGATTAGATGGTGCCTCCAGGCTGAGGGTGGGTCTGCCTCTCCCAGTCTAACGTTAATCTCCTTTGGCAACACCCTTACTGACACCCCCAGGAATAATACTTTGTATCCTTCAATCAAGTTGACACTTAATATTAGCCATCACAGAGGGAGACTTTGTCTCAAAAAAAAAAAAAAAAAAAAAAAGCAATTTAATTCTGCATCAAAAAGACAAACATGTCCTTACATTTCACAGAAGTAAATGATAAGACTAGTTTGGTGCAAAGGAGTCCAGTAAATATTCCCCTTTGCAACTCTCTCAATTAATTCCAATATCACTGCTGCATAAAACAGGAGCAGCTCTAGAAATGTCAACACTGGGGGAAGGTGAGATTAATTTCTAAACATCTGTCTTTCTGTTCAAGACTTCTGGGGCAGAGCTATCAACCATTCACATTTTAGGCTAAGTGAGAAATCTTCTCCTTTTGATAGAAGAAACCTTAAAAAACGAAAAACAAAAACGAGTATATAGGCAAGAGAAAACACATTATCCTTCCACTAGGCTATGGAAGAGATGGGATTTGCATGAGAGAGGGGATGGAAGGATATGAGAATGGGAAAGGGCTGTTTAATTTTAAAGTTAAGGACATTTGCTCTATTAACTCTTCCCTTTTCTCTTTAGCATCAGCCCTCAGCCCCTCAGTAGAAGGGACTTGAGAAGGGAAAAGGTAAGCCAGGATAGCCCAGAGATGGGTAAGCTAAATACAAAAGTGGGGTCTAGTTTAGGGTCTTAGATCTGTTGAGAAGGAAATGCTAGGATATCCCAAAGCAAGATGGTGGCCCTCTTTGACAGGCAACGCCAGCTTCCAGGTTTTGCTGCCTTCTTTGCCAGTGTTTCATGGTCTCACCCTATATCTGTTATCCTTGATCCCCTGTCTGGATGGAACAATAAAAGGCTCTCCCATTTTCATTCTGTTCACTGACTTCCTAAAGGCAGAGCCAAGGTTTTGCTAGGAAGACCAAAAAAGCAAATCCTCCCCCTTCTCCTCTAATCTGCGGAAAGCAAAGGCAAAGGTAGACTGTTAACTGTTTTGGCACCTTAGGGATGTGTGACTTGGCACACATATGAATGAATATCTAATAAGAAGAAAAAAATATGCATTGCAAAATCTTTCTGAAAAATAAGGTGAGTTTTAGAATTAAAAAAAAAGACGCAAATTCCAATCAGTTTCCATCACTCCAAACTCCATATAAACACCTCTAGGTTGTCTATGAACAGAATTTATCAGTTAGCAAAAATCAAGGCCAAACATACATTCCCACAGTTGATCTGGGTTGGCCTCATAGATGGAGGTAAAGTTGACGCAAGTAGTCCCATTCCCGGAGGAGGGAGGGGCCCCAGACTGTTTGCACAGCCCACAAGCCCCACCAGGGGGTATAATGGAAGGAACAAGCACTCCTCCCCCAATAAAACAAGCCCCTCTTAAACCAGAACTTTATGATACCCACACTTAGACTCTCATCTCCTTGGCTGGGGATCACTAAGCTCTTCACCTCCCAAAGCTTCTCTGAGCTGGTACTGTGATACTGAACTGAAAGGCAAAAAATGGCAGTTGCTATATTCATCCTAGTACTTAGTGCTAGGCTCCCTCCCAAAACGTGTGTGGCCATTGACATTCTTTGCAACACCCATTCCTATTTGCCTCTGACTTTCTGTCCAAGTGGCTCTGTTTCCCAGTAGCGAGTGGGCAGAGCTCCCTGCAACCTCCCAGGCCTTTCCTACTTTGGCAGAGGGGAGGAGAACCCTTCCAAACAGTCCAGGACCTAGTACCAGGTGTTGACTTACTACAGAGGCTAGCCTGCAGCTGGAGTACACAGGTGTGGGTGCATCCTGCTTCTGCTAAAGCCGCAGTGCTCCCAGGACAGGGCAATAGCCACCCGTCCCTAAAACATCTAGTTGTCCAGCAGTGGGGGTCCTGGGTCCTCTGGCTTCTCTCAGCTCTTGTCACATCTCAGCTCCTGGAACAGATTTGAAAGGGACTCTCTCTACCCTGCCTTCAAGAATTCAGGAAATTCAGATTTCAGAGGGTTGGCAAATTTTAAGAGAAAAAAGACAAAGAAACCAAAAAAAAAAAAAAAAAGGAAAAGCAAGGAAGAAAGAATTCACAGATTTCATCTTTCGCTACCACTGAACTGCACAAAAATAAAGACCACATTTCCAAGCCTTCTGGATTATGGTCACAACTTGCCTTCTGCCAGGATACTTTGCCTCCAGAGCAGCACTACAAGAAGGAAATACAAAGTTGCCAAATGCCCAGTCTGTTTACTCTGCAAATCTGCCTGGAGGAGGGGGCCTCTCCAGATGGCTCTGCGCAGGCAGTGAAGCTGAAGGTTTTGGAATGTGCTGCTGGGAGGCTCTGCAATTGCCCCAAGCAGATTCTCGCCTGAGCTGGCGACTGGAGCTACTCAGCTCCCTATCACATTTTCATCAATCATTAACTTGGAAAAACTCTATCACATTTTCATCAATCATGAACTTGGAAAAACCCTCAGTGCTAGAGTTTATTATCAACTCTTAATGAAAATATATGGGTTTCACAGAATAATCTGAAAAGCACAGAGTGTTTGAATGTGAAATAGCAAAATTCTTTGATTAGGTGCTAGAGCCAAAGTGATTGCCTGATTACAGCTGGGAGCAGGATGAGGAGAAAGGCCATGGTACCATCAATACACAGAGATAATGACACCTCTGGGGATCCAGCCAGGGATGGAAATAGCCTGATCTAGAAAGTATCAGGAGACTTTGCTCCAATAAAAACAATAAAAATAGATAAGCTTCTATGTTGAGCACTTAGCAGGCTCTGTGAGGAGGACTCTGCCACCCAACTTCATTCAATCCTCACATCAATCCCATTTGACAGATGAGGAAACTAAGGCTCAAAGACATTAGTAATTTACTTAGGTCTCACTAGGTTCTAAACCCAGGTCTGTCTGAGCCTAGAGCTTGAGCTCTTAAGTAGGATTCGACAAACTTTTTTTGTAAAGGGTCAAGTAAGTAATAAATATTTCAGGCTTTGTGACCACATATGGCCTGTGTCTTTATTTGGAGGGTTTTGCTTTTGTTTTGTTTTATGCAATCTTTTAAAAACATAAAAACCCTTCTTAGTGCTCTGGCAGGACAATAACAGGCTCCCAGACAGATTTGGCAGATTAGCCAGAGTTTACTGTTCTTCATCATCTCATGCTTCCATCTACCTTGTGACCTTGGACAAACATTTCTCCCCTTTCTGCAACCAGTGGGTCTTTGAAATGGGTTACAAAACAAGAACAAAATAGGAAATTGGGAAATGGGAGGATGATACCAACTTCCCAGCGTCCTGGGAATATTACCATCTACTGTAGCTTCTACTGTAGTAATTTTTTTCTTTTTTTCCTTTTTTTTTTTTTTTTGTTTCAAAGCTACAGCAAATCAATACTGTAGTAATTGATTTGTGATTTTTACATTGGATAAATCCTTCTAAACTGTAAGCTTGTAATAATTAAATAGCAAGTCACTTCAAATTTGTGTTGGAAAAAAAGTGACTGTAATTAAATAAGCACACATGAACCATACAAAATATCACCTAGTCATTCAGAAGAATTTGATGTGAAAAGAGTGACATCATCGTTTGCTAAATTTAATCTGCAGCCTGTTCTTTAATGGACAAAGCAAACTTTAAACACATGAAATATGAGACAAAAAAATAAACCAGAGATTTACCTACCTGGAGGAAAGTTTAGGATTGTATTCCTATGTACATGGAAATAAAACAAAAAAAGCTGTTATTTATAATAATAACTCTAGGTAATACAAGATGTTGGGCAAGAAAGAAAAAATAACCACTGGCAACTTCACCGGCTAGTTATGATTTGCATTTATATAGCCATACCAAAGTCAATACTACAAAAAAGGCCTACCAAAAAAAACTACAATAGAATTCTATTGGGAGGATGGCAGAATGAGTGGTGAGGGGGTAGTGTTTTAGATACCAGAGGAGTGAACATGAGCTAAATCTTCATCTTCTCTAATAGCAAGTCAATAGATAATGGCTCAAACTGGAAAAGAAAAAAAACAAAACAAAACAGCAGTATAAGCATGTAGAGATATGAAGGTACATACCAAAAGAATCAACTAAAATCATTGAAATGGTTGCCTCAGGGAGCAGGAAAATGGTGGCGGATACACAGGACGGCTATCATTTGTAACAAGTCTTGTAAAACTATTTGACTGTGTATGTATACTTTAATAGAATAAAAGCCGAGTTAAAAACAATAACTGGGCCAGGCGTGATGGCTCATGCCTGTAATATCAACACTTTGGGAGGTCGAGGTGGGTGGATCACCTGAGGTCAGGTGTTCTAGACCAGCGTGGCCAACATGGTGAAACCCTGTCTCTACTAAAAATGCAAAAATTAGCTGGGCATGGTAGCGGGCGCCTGTAATCCCAGCTACTGGGAGAGCAGAAGCAGGAGAATCACTTGAACCTGAGAGGCAGGGGTTGCAGTAAGACAAGATCTCACCACTGCACTGCAATCTGGGTGACAGAGTGAGACTCCACCCACCCAGCCCCCCGCCAAAAAAAACAACTGGAGAAGAAATGATAGACTGTTCAATAAATAGTGTTATATAATAATGGAAGACAAATTTTAATTATGGCAGTATCTTTAGTTACAACATGAGTTTCTGTAATACAAATTAGCTCATACACTATTGGTAAATAAAGGACTCAGGTCAATAAAATGTGAAGTCATGTTCGTACTCAAGGGTTTCCAAGAAATTAAAGTTTTTGCAACCAATGAACAACAGCTGACCACAACATATGCTAAAACAGCTGAATGTACAATCTGCAAAGGGACACAATTCTATATTCAGTGCTTCTTCACTGTATATTTTTCTCTGGGCTTAGTTTGGTAACATGCCCATGGTGAGGCTTCTCCAGTCTTTGCACATTTTCCATTACTGCTGCACTTAGCAGTCTCCATCTTTTTTTTAAATCTTCAACCATTAAGCAATGCTCAGTTTTTTTCTCTGTTAGGTAGATTTCTGTATATGCTACAATATGTCATTATTTATTGAGCATTTAAACTGTCTTTTAAACCATGCTAGTAGCTTTATTAGGATTCTTACTGTCTTTTTAGTGCTCTGGTTACAAAGTAGCTTAGGTTTTGAGTGGTCTTTCCTTAACTTTGATTTTCCCATAACCTTGTGATTTCTAGTGTATGCTTTTGTAGAATATGAAGGTTTTCAGAAAAACCTTATCATGTTATAATAGAAGCTCTTGTACCTACTTGACATCATATATATTTATTAAAATTCTAAGCCTTCTTAGAAAATAAAGCAATTTTTAAAACAGTACTATTTAAAAGCAGTCTGGTAGCAGAATTCTAAGATGAACCCCAAACCCCCAACGCCTGGTGTATAAGACCTATATTATCTCCTCTCCTCGAGTATGACTGTGACCTGCGAATATGATTGTCATTGCCACGATGACGTTATGTTAAATGGAAAATACAAAAGGATTTTTACAGATGTAATTAAGGTCACTAATCAGCACGTTTCAGATGATCAAAAGGAAAATTACCCTGGAGGGCCTGACCTAATCAGGTGACTCCTTAGAAGAGGATCTAGAGGTGAGAGAGACTTAGCACCTCAAAGACACTCCTACTGGCCTTGAAAAAGCAAACACCATGAGTTTCACAGCTTCAAAGAAATGAATTCTGCCATGGGAGCTTAGAAGAGGATCTCACCTCAGATGACACCCTAACCCCAGCTAACACCTGGATTGGAGCCCTGTAAGACACTGTACAGAAGACCTGAGCTGCGCTCAGACTCCTGGTCCAGGGAAACTGTGAGTACTAAATGTATGTTGTTTTAATCTGCTGAGTTTGTGCTGGCAATTGGTTATAAAATAGAAACAGCAATAGAAAACAAATACAGACAGAAACAATTTTTATTCCTTTTCTTTTAATTATCTTAGTTTGGGTTAGTCTTTCCTAAAGAAGGAACAGAACCTAGAATCTTGGAGAATAAAAGAGAATTTAATTAGATTTCATAATATTTTGAAACTGCTATATAATAAAAGTCAGGGCTGGACACAGTGGCTCACACCTATAATCCCAGCACTTTGGGAGGCTGAGGTAGGTGGATCACAAGGTCAAGAGATCAAGACCATCCTGGCCAACATGGTGAAACCCTGTCTCTACTAAAAATACAAAACAAATTAGCGGGGCGTGTTGGCCCACACCTGTAGTCTCAGATACTTGGGAGGCTGAGGCAGGACAATTGCTTGAACCTGGGAGGCAGAGGTTGCAGCAAGCTGAGCTCTCACCACTGCACTCCAGCCTGGGCTACAGAGTTAGAGTCCATCTCTAAATAAATAAATACATAAATAAATAAATGTCACCACAAATCGTGTTAAACACCAATAATATGCTAGAAGAAAACATTTCTAGCACGTATACTTACTCACAGAGGAAGTAGACTTGGACACTAAATAGAGACCAGCAGCCTCCTTCATGACATGATCAACCAGTATACGTACAGTTCTGCAATATGCAAGGTGGGGGGCGAAGGTAGGGCATGGATGATGGGGAAAACACTGGAATCTTTTCTTGCTATCCACATCGAGAAGCTGGGACAGAGATGGGTTCCCAGTGTTCCAGATTCAGAGCTGGAACTTCAAATATGTTTTCCATAAACATTATGATAGCCTATTGAATCCATAGCATGGCAGACATGGCTGCCATCTTTGCAAGATGGCAAGAAGACATTCTTCCCTAACCTCCACCAGAAGTGATAAGAAGTGAGGCTTCCTGAGAAAGTCACAGGAAATTTCCTGCTGTAGAAGACGTTGGAGCCATGACAGCCATTTGACTTTTCTAGACCACCTAAAATTCAGCAGCATTTAAATTCACTGGAATGCACATAATAGAAACCTTCGGTTAACTGGATACTTGGCACTGTTTCTATTAAAAGAAAAGAGAAGTCATGAGAAAACAAAATCTAGTGTCTAGCCTTGATCGTTTAAAACACGGCTCTTCCAAACACAGTACTGGGGTCAGTGAGCATTCATCCCAGTTTTCATTTCTATTCACAATGACAGACTGAACAGTGAGATTTAATGATCAAGACAAAGACCCTGGAAATGCTGGACAAATTTAATCAGCAAAAATTAATTTCTGCTGCACAAATTGTATTTATGAAGGCAGGACACAAGACACAAACATGTTGGAAAGATATTTTAACAATGAATAATTGAAACCATTTTAGCACGCTTAAGTTGTCTTCAGAAAATATACCTAAGCTTGGAGGATATTTAGGAGTGGACAGACACATTCCCACATAGTCTACTACACAATGCCAGGGGGAAGAGGCAGAATCCTACATTCCTGAGAGCTTCTAGGTAGCATAGCTGAAGTTTGGGTCATTATATGTGTCAAATCAAAAGGAAAAGGCAATTACCCAAATAATTTAGCCTTTTTTTAAACCTCTCACTTGAAATAACCAGATAATTACCAATGGCTTATTTTGTATTCTGGGCATATTTTAGGTGTGTGTTTGAATTATTCATATGAATTCTTCCATTGTCAATTTCAGTTTTCCTATGTGGAAACATTGCAAGGCTGAGACAATACCATAGCAGAATTCTAAGCAAGTGTGCTAACAGTGGAGTCCTGGATTACGGATGGAGGCCCCAGAGTTAGGGGGAAACATCAGCCAACTGGACAGCCAGTGACTTCTTCATTTGAAGACCAGACAGACTAAGCACAGCTCTCTCTGGCCCTGTTGGGGGCACCGTTTTTCAGAGTCCAATCAAGAAATTAATGGGATTCCATAGGATGCCTCAAGTCCAGCACTTTGCAGCATGCAGGGTAATAATTATGCTCAATTACAGCCTAGCATGTGGTTTCTGGCACCATAAAAATTACCTTGTGTCAAACCAATCTTCAAGGAAAGGAAGGGCCTATTTTGGCACTCTTCTGCACTGCTACACATCAATCCCTAATTTCATCTCCAGAGAGCTTCCACCATTTCATATCTGCTACCGGCCGCCATGAAATCCCAGGGCTAACATGTTCAGTGATGGCATCAATATTTCCAGGGAACTTCAAGACTCAAGCTGATTCAAGGATGAACAAAGGATTCTTACAGCTCCTGTCTTATAAAAATGGATCTCTGCTGAGGTCATATGATGAGAAAATAAGGCAGAAGCAAAACAGAAAACAGCCCACATTTGGGAATGGATTTATTTTAATTTTAAGGTTTCAGACAAGCCTGCTGGTTTGTTCCTTCTTGCAAGCACACACCCACCAGCTGTTTCAAATAAGAATAGGTAAAGCCAAGCCAAAGGAAACAGAAGCAGCCCAGGGACAGTAAGGCGGCAGACGTGGAGGCCTGTGCCCACCCAAAAGTGACAGTCGGGATGAGCCACAGCCTTCTCCCTGCGGTGCACCTCTGGGCACAGAGATGAATTTCCAAGGCTGGGGATTGAGATGCATTTTAAGAATCTGTTCATGCTCTATAACACTGAGAGGGCTGCAAAACCATTGGCTTCTTAGGTTCCATTGTCTAAAATGTACTCATACTCACATATTTCAAGGAATTTCAATTTGGACTGATTATTTAGGAAGTCCCTAATTTCACCTTAACACTAGAAAGCAAGATGCATCCAGATTCAGGAGAGTCTGATCTGGAGGAAAGGGAGTGAGGTAGAGCACTGGCCAAGAAACTGGCATCGAGTAAATTACAGACATGACCAGCAATATACAATAACTAAATATAAATGTCTACAATATTAAAGCACAAAATTATGCTTCTATCCCTATAAAACTGTCAGAAACAAACCTAACATATTGATCATCCAAGGGACTCCACTGTTCTCTAAACTGTTATATAGCACATAATAACCCTATTATAAATTTGATGTAAAATTAATATGCCAGCTTTAAGCATGAAATACTTTATATGCCTCTGTAAAATTAAGAGGCAATTGGAAGATCAATTTAGATGTCTTGAGATCAGAAAAAAAGATGTCAGCTAGGAATGTCTGAAACATACTGAACTTTTCTTCCAGAAATCTTCCAGTTGTAGAAACAATCAAACTTACCCCTATGACTAAACAGGACTTTGACAAATACACCCTGCAGTTTCACCGATCACCATTAGGTGATATGAATTTGCATGGAAACCATTTAGGGGCTCAGAAAACTCAAAGGAGAGTCAAAATTTATAAGATTTGAGTCTGAAAATAATTCCAGGCTGAAAGACCAACATGTCTCATATTAATTGTTTATGAAGTGAAGTATGTCTACAATACATTGCCTGCTGCAATTGGGTTAGCAGGCCAGAGACTCTATGTGAAGGTCCTTCTGAAGGAACAGCTGTTTAAAGCTAAAAAATCATGCAGTTAGGGAGGCTGGCTGCGGCAGCCAAAAACTCATCTGAGAATGTCTAAACAAAGCTCATTAATCTAAAGGTGCCAAAGGATAGGTGTTGGGGTCAGGGGTTGTAGGGATGGTCTTTTCTTGGACAGAGAGCTTGGTCATGTGTGGCTTGTACTTGCAATGCTCTTGAAAATGTGTATTTCCAAAGGGAAAATGTGACTCCGAGTGAGTCAGTCATGCCTTGAGAAAGGCTGGTGCTAAGTAATATGGACAATTTCAACCCCAAGTGAAACTAAAAACTGGTCAAATTGGTCTGAAGTTCTCGCTTCATCTTTTTTCCATGTCTCAGGCAGGCGTAAGGGCTCCAATGCCTATAAATCCCAGCACTTTGGGATGCCAAGGTGGGAAGGTGACTTGAGGCCAGGAGTTCAAGACCAGCCTGGGCAACACAGCAAGACCTCGCCTCTACAAATTGTAATAATAATTAGCCCTGCATGGTGGTGTATGCTCTTAGTCCCAGCTACTTGGGAGGCTGAGGCAGGAGGCAAGAAGATCATTTGAGCTCAGGAGTTTGAGGCTGCAATGAGCTATGATCATGCCACTACGCTTCAACCTGGGCAACAGAGCAAGAACATTTCTCAAAAAAAGGAAAAGAAAAAAAAAGCCATTCTCTTTCCTTTCTCGAAAGTTAGCCTCTCATGCTACTGCCAGCTCCTGTGATGTGTCTATGTGCCTAGCTCCACCCATGTGTAGATCAGGTTCTCACCGTCTCCCATCAAAATTTAGCTGCTTTAAGTCCCATCTCCCTAGGGTATTCCTACCTTAAAAAAAAAAAAGGATGGGCAACTAAGGCATTAATTGTTAGTAATGGCTTCATGGAAAGTCCTTAGCAAATCTATCTGCATTTTAACAGAGGTCTTTTAGGCCTTGGTAGAGAAGTTAGTAATGGGGGCTTTGGGGCTTTTAGAGAGATACATTAGAGCACCCCTGACTTTTACTGCAGGGTCCTTTTCCTTCTGGTTCCTTAAATGCTCTGCTACCAAACACTTCAAAGATTCCCTATCTTGACTGTGGCAGGCCTGCCCCCAAGAGCAACTGAGCTCAGCACTGTTCTTTTCCACTCCCTTCCACCATACTTTCAGTGCCGGGAGCACTGAGAATGATGCAAAGGAAAAAGACAGGGAGATAAATGATTTGCATCTTAGACTGGTGCAAATTCACACTTTGTGGAGAATTAACAGCTTCCTCACAAGACATCCTCCCCAACCATCTCGAGACCAGATGCTCCTTAGCCTCCCCAGGGTGAGTTGAATGTGATCACATGAATATTAATGCCCGAAACTCCCTAGGCCTAAGCATCTATTGGCCCAGTCAAGAATTTCAATTCTCAGTTTTTTTCCCTCTGTTTCACATATTCCCGGGAATCACCAGGATGTGTCTTACATGTGCCAAGAGTGAACCTTGGCTACCTCTCACCCTGAGTGTGTGTTGCTGTGGAGGCACCACTCTGCAGCCTTGTTCCTCTCTGCACAGAGGCTGCTACCCACACTGGCTTGGACCTCTGCCCCAGTCAAGGGGACAGAGCTATATCACTAGTCTCAGAGGGTTTCAATAGTGCCTGTTGGAAAGGAAAATCTACCTAATTATTGTATTCTTTCTAACTCACTTAGGAAGGATGCACAACATTTTAAATATTATGGTGTGCTGGGATGAAGCATAACAGAACTTTCAGGCCACAGAAAGGTTTTTCCCATAGCTTGTTTCAGGGTAGGTGTCAGGATGCTATTCTTGGAACTGAAGATTAGAACCTGCCATCCCAAAATATGCCATTTTCAGGTGAAGGCAATTAAGAAACAGCAAATGCAAGAAGAGATCTCTGCCCTCTTCCTTTCTGCCTGAAAGGCAGAAATACCTCATAAATTCTCTATGAGGTATTTGTCTTTCCAATACTAGGAAGAAGAAAGCATTCTTACCACTGGAAATGAGAAGTCAACTCTGACACGAGTCTGCACAAATAAACCTTACAAAAATAACCCTTATTGTCCATTAGTTTCCCCCATATATTTCCCAGTTTCTTTCCCTCAGTTACCACCCCTAGAAGCCCACATCCCTTTTCTTTTTCTAGTCACTTCCCCACAATTTATTGCCTTTTGTTATATGGTACATAAGCCCCCAAGTCTCACGACTTCCTTGGGTTTTTCACTTTTTTTCTATGAAGGCCCCTTCCTGTGCCACATGCAAATATTAACATCAAATAAAACTTAAATGATTTTCCCTTATTAATCTGTCTTTTGTCAGCTTAATTCATATCTCTCAGTCACAATATTAAGAGGGCAGAGAAAAAGTTGTGTCCTTCCTCACGATTATCAAGCCCTACTAAAGAATATGGCCTATCATGCTGGATTCCTTCTTTCTAGGACTCACCGACCCTCTTTTCATCTGATCTTCCATTCAGACTTCCCTCCCAGGCATTATGGAATTTGATCTGCAAGCTACCCTCTACACAGTATTTCTGGAAAAAAATGGCTTCATTCTTACAAAATGATGTCAAACTTCTAGAGTGAACTTATTTTAGAGGTGTTGGTCAAGACCAAATGCTGCCAAGGAGCCCTGCTAGAGCTCAAACTCATGTCCTCAGAGAGGCGTTGGATTTGTTGTCAATGGTGTTTCACAAAGCTCTTTCTTAACGAGAGCTGAGATTGGTCTCAGAGAATGCTTCTGCAACATCAGGAAAAGTTCATCCCTGGTTCAAGGACCACACAGGCAGGGATCAAGGTGGAAAGAGATGGCTGATGGAGAGAACATGAATATCAATGCCTGAAACTCCCTAGGCCTAAGCATCTATTGGCCCAGTCAAGAATTTCAATTCTCAGTTTTTTTCCCTCTGTTCCACATATTCCTGGGAATCACCAGGATGTGTCTTACATGTGCCAAGAGTGAACCTTGGCTACCTCTCACATAGAGACCTATGTGTAACTCACTCCTGTCCTCAAGTTAAACAGTGCTTTGTCTTTGGAGGACAAATGCCTCAGGTCTCCAGGCTGTGCAGTTTAGATACCCAATACTTTCCAGAAAGTAGATTAAAAGTCTCTGCTTACATATTGAGGCTGGTGATTATATTACTGAGAGCTATACACTTAAGAGCCTCCAACACATGATTGTAGATGTCCCATCATAAAGCACTTGCTGCAATCTTCAACCCCAGACTTAGCTTGAAGAGGAAGATCCCTTCTGATGGTGAGGAGGAGGATGCCAAACCATCCAAGGTCAAGGAGGAAGCCCTGCATAAGCTGTGCTAGTCAATACAGGTAGGACTCCTTGTACCTCAGAGAATTATCTGGTTGGGACTCTATAGGCCATAAGTTTAGAGAAGGTACTGCCCAAACCTAAGTGGATCATTTCTTGGGCAAAACTTAAAGACCCAATGCAGTGAAAACACCTATCATTTTGCTCTGGTTATGGGAACGAGGACATCTCCTGTTCACATACAGCAATGGTATACCTAGCAATTCAGATGCTAGCTTACCTGGGAGCAGTTGGGAAACATGAACAGGAAGCAGAAGAGTCACCCCATTCCCTTGAATAAATGGGCTCTGATGACCCTGGAGGAGGGAACTCTAAAGGAAAAAACAGAACAATCAGACTGGGTCCCAGATGTTAGCAGTGAGACAGATGGTGAGGCCAGGTAAGGTCAAATGCAGCACCCGAAAACCTCTCTCATTCCTAATAAAAAGATAGTTAAGGGCTCCATTGACCCTCAGCTTATAAAGATTAGGCTACATCTGGCAGGGTTTCCAAAGGGGAGATTCTGGGAATCTGAGTCTGGAAAAAACATCACTGGAAATGAGGATCGGTCATCCTCCGCCTTCATTCACGCTGCCACCATAGAACAGGTCATACAAACTCTGAACATGACATCCTCAATGTTAGACAGAACTTGTCTGGGGTCACAGCACGACCTCAGACAAACTCTGTCTCTGAGAAAAGGAGCCAGAACTGGGTAGTAGAGGCCCTGGAGAGGACAGAGGGAGAGATGTTGGTTAACATTCAATCAGGAGGCTGCCCAATCCATACTTGAGCATGTGAAGCCTGACATCACCAGGTGTACAGAAATATGACCCTGGGGACAGGGTTCTGAGACATAGCAGAGCAAAAACCATGTACTGTTTACCTCCAAGAAGGAAAGTTTAAGTGAAGTTTATAGAGACTTTTGCAGGTACTGACTTTTGCAGGGAGAAAGAGAAATAAACATTCTCTGCACTCTCTTGGAGGCTATATTCTTCCAGACGCTTGGTTTCAAGTAACAATAACCCAGACATCTTAAAAGGAAAAAGAATAATGTATTAACTCATAGAACTGAAAGCGTAGGAATAAGTGCCCGTTTCAGGCAAAATTAGATCCAGTGTTTTCTGGAAACTGTTGCTCTGATTCTGCCTTCCTCTTGATGTGATTTGGATGTGTGTCACCACCCAAATCTCATGTTGAATTGTAATCCCCAATGCTGGAGGTAGGGAATTAAATCATGGGGGCAAATTTCTCATGAATTGTTTGGCACCATCCCCTTACAATAGTGAGCAAGTTCTTGAGAGATCTGGTCATTTAAAAGTGTGTGAAACTGAGACAGCCAAGTGTAAAGGAGTCCCAAGAGAAACTCCAAGTGGCCTGCACACTGGAAGGAGTATGCACTGGGGTGGAGCCTTGGGAAGTTCGTGCTGTTTTCAGCAGGGAGGAGCCCGGCCCCTCTTCTTCCTGGGTGAAACCTGGAATTCAGTCTGCGAGGCAGGAAGCACACTAGCAGGATTCTGCCTTTGTGGAGGGTCCCTGTCTTGCTTTTTTTCCCTTTTGCCCAATAAATTCCATTTCTTCTCACCCTTCAAAGTGTCTGCAAGCCTGATCTCTCATAGGCATGTAACAAGAACCCGGCTCTTAGCTGAACTAAGGAAAAAGTCCTACAACAAAACCTCCCTCCCAAGTCTCTGTTCTTCTTCCTGCTTGGACCATGAGACACACCTGCTCTCCTTTCACCCACCATGATTGGAAGTTTCCTGCGGTCTCCCTAGAAGCTGATGCTGGTGCTATGCTTCCTGTACAGCCTGAAGAACCATGGACCAATTAAATCTCTTTTTGTATAAATTATCCAGTTTTAGGTATTTATTTATAGCAATGTGAGAATGAACTAATATACTTCTTTATTAGCTTCAGTTTCAGGCAGGCTCCCTCACCCCTTCTGGAAAACATCAGGCTACTGTAGGCTTACAGTCTCTCTCAGATGGCCATCAACTACTCTAGGCTTACTGTCTACAGTTTAACAATCCCAGGGGAAAAAAAACAAGCCTCTTTTTCAATATTTCCAGCAAGAGTCCAGGCATTGATGCCAATTGGTGCAGCTTGGTCATGTGCCCATCACTGGCTGGGCCAATCACTGTGCCTAGAAGGATGTGGTCTGATACATTAGGCCCATGACCTTGCCTCTGACACCCGTGGGAGGAGGGACGAGAATTGAGAGCAGGAGGGCTTAGCTCTCCAGAGGAAAATAGGTGTACTGTTACTCAAAGAAGGAGCTGGGAAGGGAAACAAGTATTCACTCACCCAGTGGCCTAGGAAGTATCTTCTGCCATAAAATTGTAATATAGGAAAATGCTGGAGCTCTGAACACAGGCAGAGGTGGGCTTGAGTCCTTATGACTTATTAGTATGAGCTCAGGGAATGATTTCACTCCTCTAGGCCTCAGGTTTCTCACTGTAAAATGAGGGCACTGCCTTCTTTGTGGATGTACTGAGAGAGTGAAATGAAACAATAGTAATAGTCATTCAACGCTAAATACTAATAGTACCTTTTCCCAACCTCCCCTCGCACTTTCAGCTTAGATTAAACTGAGAGAAAGTAAAGATTTTGTCCGCTTTCTTCATGACTATTTCCCCCATCCTTCATAGGCAGTAGGCACCCTTGTATATAGTTGCCACAGTGTCAACATTTGTTGAGTAAGTGAATGAATGATGACAAAATTAATACATTTCTAGGGAATTCCTACTTTTCAAATATTAGCTCCCAAGCCCTAGCAAACAGGATGAATCATTTCTTCCTGTGTGTCTGCTGGTATTTTTAATTCCAGCTCTTATCAGCCAGAATGTGAATCAGGACTGTGTGTGACTCAACTTGAGATCCCACTGCCTGGCACCCAGCACGGTTTGTGTTGCTGAATAAAAAAGATCCCCTAATCCAAACGCCTCACCTTACAGATGCTGTAGCAGAGCCCCGGAGAGGTTAAAGAATTTGCCAAAAGCTCCACAGCTTACCAACTGAGACATGACGTCTATTCTACTAGTTTTCTACTTCATACTCAGGACTCTGTTTTTTTCATGCTGCCATGAGCAGTGCATGCTGCCAGGAATAAAGTGAAGTTCTTGGTCCTCTAGAAAGGAAGGGGCATCTTCAATATGAAAAGTCATCATTCGTAAAAATTGACATCAAGTACCAAATGCGAGTGTAAAGGTCATTCACTTGCTCCATACCACATATAAACACATTTTTAGTCTCAGCATTTTTGTTTTTGCAACCTTTGCTTCTTTCTAATAACTCAGGCAAGGCTCAGCCATTCCTACCCATCCTCCCCAGACAGACACACCCCATTCCCAACTATAGTTGGAGGAGGCCAAATAAGGCCTTATTTGGGCTGGAGACTGAATGCTAAGCCCACAGCAATGGGTTGTTAACCTCCTCACACTACTCCATCCCTTCCTCTGTCCGAAGGAAGAGGTCCCATCAGGTGCTAAGCCAGTCTCCCCACTTCCCTGACTGCTCCTAAACCCAATCTCCCAAAGCCCACGTGCCCTGCCCAATTAAATGCTATTCAAACGGGATCTACCAGAAACACACTAAAGTTTATTTGTGCTATTTTCCTTATTGGAGACTATGAAAAGACATTTCTCATATTCATTTACTAATTCGACAAACATTTTAGCAGCTTCCTGTACTATGTGCCAGGCACTGCGCATACCAGAACAAATAAATGGATCATGACAAATGTATGCACTGGCTAAGGCAACCACATAATCCCTTAATAGTTTTTGTATCAAAATCCGCAAAGCAGAGCTTTCTCGTTCACCAACCTCTCCCCACACCCCTCCCCGACAAACACCAATATTTAACTCAAAGAAATGTTTTGCAGAGCATGTCATTAATAGCTTTTTAATTAAGAGGAAAGGTTCTTTCAAGGTAAGCTGAATCTTTTGGCTGGCAAAAAAAGGTGTTCTTATTATTAAAATAATAAAAAAAAACAGCAGGTAGGTCTCTCATATTGATAGAAAGAAGGTTGATGGTGATGTATTCACTGCTTCCTTAATACCAGGAGGAAGGGCTGCATCTAAATTCAAAGTATGTGGAATGTTTTGATGTGAGAAGAAAGCAAAACATGTAAGACTTCATCAAAAATCCCTTTTCGAAGAGCTCAGAAGAACAAGACTTTTCTCCAAGACTCAGGTGCACAGCAAATATATCTGAATGAATTAACTCGGCTACGCATAAACTATTTTTCTTCCTCTCTTATTTGTAATGAATTAATGCATTTTGAAAATTTAATGACCCTAACTTAGCAGTGTTAAGCCAGCCTTCTCAAATGTTCCCTAGTGTTCCAAAGCTCCTTCCCTGCTAAGCGTAAAAAAACTTTCCTTTCAATTTATAAAAAAAGACATCTTGTTTCTCATTTGTGCAAATATGTAATCTTTGAGTGAGGAAACTGAGACCCAGAGTGATTTGCTTAAGAGTACACAGTTAATTTGTTCTAAATCCAAGACCCAAGCCTCTTAACTACAAATTGAGAATTACACTTAAAGAAGTCCATGTGAAAACTGTATTCCTTGAAATTTACATAATAGTCTACCAATTATTAAGGGTCTATTATGTACTAGGTACTTTACATATTGTTTTCTTTTAATCCTCAAATAAAACCTCCAAGATAGGGGTCATTAATGGATGCTGTTGAACTGTTTAAATAATACCATTATGTAGCACTTGTAGTGTACTGAATTCTTCCTACATATTATCTCCAATTTTCACAAAAACCCTGCAAAGTATCATCATCCCTGTTTTATAGACAAGAGACCTGTGTCTCTGAGGGATAAAGCAACTTGCTAAGCTCACACAGCTAGGAGATGAGTAGGGCTGGATCCAGATCTCAAAGCCTGTGTGCTACTCCTGAAATGTTGCCCATGTAGGCAGTCATAGATCTCATCTCAGCCCAAATAAATAGCATCAAAGACTCTCTCAGCAGGCCTACTTGTACGCCATAGAAAAACCTCCCAGCATGAGGTAGCTAACTACAGTGATGGTGCCACTGACAATGTAGGTGACGCTTCCAGGCAGGGCCGACCTCTCAGCATAGTAGTGCCACATTAGGGGGCTTTGCATTATGGTTCTATCTGGGCCTTGGCTTGTCAGAGTCTGGAATTTCACTCTAACATTTCATTTAGGGGTGGCTGGTTTTCTTAAATTTTTTTATTTTAGCTATATCACAAAATAACGATCATATAACGATTATAACAATGAAGATATTGATAACTACCATTTATTGAGTCCTATGTCATATGATGTGCTTTATGTACTCTATCTCTAATTACTATGGAGATATACTTACCTACCTAAAATGAAGCCCGTTTCTCTATCAGGACACATCCTCCTGTTGAATTTGCCAAAAGCCCCAGACTTACCAACTGAGCCATGACTTCTTTTTTCTACTTCATACTCAGGACTCTGTTTTTTTCATGCTGCCATGAGCAGTGCATGCTGCCAGGAATAAAGCAAAGTTCTTGGTCCTCTAGAAAGGAAAGGGAATCTTCAATAAGAAAAGTCACCATCTTGAATTGTGATGTTTAAGAGACTTTTTTTCAGAACTGTTGCAGACAGAGGTAAGTTCCTATATCCTTCTGCAATTATCTGCTGAATATCCTTGAGTGAGGGGTCACTGCCATAAAAATAACTTGCCAAACATTGATTTTCCTTATATACAAGTCATTGTTTTAGTCTGGTCAAGCTGTTATAACAAAATGCCATAGACTGGGTGGCTCCTAAACAGGCAGAAATTACTTGCTTGTGGTCCTAGAGGCTGGAAGTGCAAAGTCAAAGTATTGGCAGGTTTGGCATCTGGTGAGGGTCTGCTTTCTGGATCATAGATGGCTGTCTTTTTCTGTGTCTTCACATGGTAAAGGGGGTGAGGAATCTTTCTGAGGTCTCTTTTATAAGGGCACTTGCACTTTTAAATAAGGGTCCCACGTTGTTGCCAAGTATATCAAAATAGCAGAAAAGCTAAAATCAAAATGTTGGACTAAGATTAGATACAGGAAAAGATGTAGACAGGATGTAAAAACAAGTATGTAGAGTCATGAATGGCTCAAAGTCAGACACAACACAATCACAAATAATAGTCTAAACACTGGTAATTTCTGGGATGTCTTCACAGATTAATCGCATCCATTGCATACAAATGCTTCCATCTTATCTTAACATTTTGAGGTGATTCATTTTATTTTGAGGACATATATGCCATTCGTTTTCTTCCACAGCTGCACCAACATACACACACATATTCAAACATTAGTCTCATCCAAAAATTATATACACAAACAGACTGAAGCTGGGTATGCAGTCAGTCAACCAGAAGTTGTTTGGTAAATTATCTATTCATTAGGAAGAAAAATAAAGTTAGATACCTATCTCAAGCAAGTGAATATACAAAATGAAAATTCCAAGTATAAACATTTAAAAAAAAAACTATAAACACACCAGAGATCATACTTCAAGTTAGAGTAGCCTAAAAGGGTGGACCAATCCTCTCCCCCCAAAACAAATATAAAAGTATAAAATTATTTTGCTCACTTCAGCAGCACATGTACTAAAATTGGAATGATACAGAAATAATTAGCATGGCCCCTGCATGAGGATGACATGCAAATTCATGAGGCATTTTATTTTAAAAAGAAGTATAAAATTGTTTAAACAAATATTTTAGGACTGGAAATCAACCAAAACCAAATAATAAACTAAAAAGGGTCTATTTGTGAAACCTGCTCAAATGTCATACAAGAACAGCAGGAGTCTGAACTTACTGATTATTTCCTTCTGTCATCTCACATCTATAGATATAAATAGATCAGTAGAAATTATCCTGTGACCAGGCATGGTGGCTCACACCTGTAATCCCTGCACTTTGGGAGGCCGAGGTGGGTGAATCACCTGAGGTCAGGAGTTTGAGACCAGCCTGGCCAACATGATGAAACTCCATGTCTACAAAAAATATAAAAAATTAGCCAGGCGTGGTGGCAGGCACCTGTAATCCCAGCTAGTTGGGAGGCTGAGGCAGGAGAAGCACTTGAACCCAGGAGGTGGAGGTTGCAGTGAGCCAAGATCATGCCACTGCACTCCAGGCTGGGTGACAAGAGCAAAACTCCATCTCAAAAAAGTTTTTAAAAAAGAAATTATCCTTTCTAAAGAACACAGAGTAAAAAGATGGAAGAAAAATTAACAGAGCCTCAGACACCTCTGGGACAACATCAAGCATACCAACATACATAAAATAAGAGTCCTGAAGGGGCGGAGAGGAGGAAAAAGTTAAAAAAATTTTTTTTGAAGAAATAATACCCTGAAAACTTCCCAACTATGCTAAAAAACATTAATCGGCAGGTTCAAGGAGCCCAACAAACTGAGGTAAGAAAAACACAAAGAGATTTGCACATCATAGTTAAATTGCCAAAAGCCAAAGACAATTTAAAAATCTTGAATGCAGTAAGAAAAAAATAACTCCAATGTACACAAGAACAACAACGTATTTAACAGTGAGTTTCTGTCAGAATCAATGGAGACCAAAAGGCAGTAGAACAACATATTCAAAAGACTCAAAGAAAAAAAAAAGTCAACCAATATGTCCAGCAAAATATCTTTCAAAAATGAAGGTAAAATAAATTCATTCAAAGATATATGAAAACAGGCTGGGTGCAGCCGCTCACACCTGTAATCTCAGCACTTTGGGAGGCCAAGGCGGGTGGATCATTTGAGCTCAGGAGTTTGAGAGCAGCCTGGCCAACATGGTGAAACCCAAGTCTACAAAAAATACAAAAATTAGCTGGGCATGGTGATGGTCACCTGCAGTCCCAGCTACTCAGGATGGTGAGGCCCAAGAATCACTTGGACTCTGGAGGTGGAGGTTGCAGTGAGCCAAGATCATGCCACTGCACTCCAGCCTGGGCAACAGAGCAAGATTCTGCCTCAAAAGAAAGATGAACAAAAACAAAATCTGCAGCTAGCAGAACTGTTTCATAAGAAATACTAAAGGAAGACTTTCAGGTTGAAAGAAAATGATACCAGAAAATGAATCCACAAAAAGAAATGAAGAGCAATGGAAATGATAAATATGTGGGTTAACATAAAAGACTGTATGAACAGTTTCTTTCTCTTTTATTATAAGAGTTTGTTTTAAATGTTCTGCTTAAATATATATTTATAAATATAAATACATATGACATATACATACATTTGTTAATATAAAATAGTTTAAATGTTTGTTTAAATATTTTATGATTGCATAAGGCAACAACTATACCACTGTTCTGTTGGATTTACGGTATAGATAGGTATAATAAATATGGCATTAATGGCACAAAGAATGGAAAATGGAGCTATTAAAACAATGTTGTTATATTTTTCAAAATTCCCAGTATTAAGGTAGATTGTGATAAGATATATATTGTAATCCCTAGAGTAACCACTAAGAAAATTAAATTTCAAAATAGTTAATAAAATAACTTAGGCCTTACAATGTCTCACATTTAAAAAAAATAAGATGTGTTTAACACAAGAGAAGTCAGCAAAAGAGAATAGGGGAAAGAAGACATGGGACATACAAAAACAAACAGTAAAATGGCACAAGTAAATCCAGTCATATCAATAATTAAATGTAATGGATTAAACACGCCAATCAAAAGGCAGTCATTATCAACCTGTACCAAAAAACCAAGTTCAAGCTTCGGTCATGTACTATATCATGACATTTCAGTCCATGACAGGCTGCATATAGAATGGTGGCCCTATAGGATTATAAAGAAGCTGAAAATTTTCTATTGCCTAGTAATGTCATAGCTGTCATAATGTTGCATCACAAAGCATTACTCGTGAGACTGTGGTGATGCTGGTGTAAACAAATCTACTACTAGTCATATAAAAGTATAGCCCACATAATTATAGTGCAGTCTCTAATACTTGATAACAAATGACCATGCTACTGGTTTATGTGTATATTGTACTATACTTTTTTTTTTTTTTTTTTTTTTTTTGCTATTTTAGAGTGTAAATCTACTTAAAAAAAAT
>CAUYLG010078187.1:0-59559 GCA_963573385.1 Cacajao melanocephalus | reverse complement strand
GGGGAGGAAGGGAAGGGATAACACTGGGAGAAATGCCTGATACAGGTGATGGTGGGGGGTGGGTATGAAGACAACAAACCACTATGGCATGTATGTACCTGTGCAACAATCCTGCAAGATGCAGGATGTACACATGTACCCTAGAGCCCAAAGTACAATTTAAAAAAAAGTTTCTTGGCAAAATGTGCGTGTGCACACACAGACACACATACACTTTGAAAATAATTAAAGATTTTCTCTCAAGTTCCTTCCAAATCTAAGATACTTTAAGCCTGTTCATTTGCAACTGAACATGGAAGTTGGTAGCCCACACTGGATCTGACCTGACCTGAGACTTTGTGTGTGTGTGTGTGTGTGTGTGGCGGCAGGGGAGGGGGGGGTGGGGGGTGGGGCTTCTGTTTCAAATGTGTAAAGTGCCAAAATCTAAAATTTGGGAAATTACACATAAAATCTAGGATCTGTTGTCTTGGGAAAAATGGATATACCTGACAATTCTATGCCTCCATTTCCAAATAATAGTCTGCTAGAGTTGAGTAGCAGCTGCTTCCCAAATATTCCCTATCGTCTTACAGGCCTTTGAGTTTACCTGGCCTCTGAAGGAATCTGAGTTTTCAGCATTCAGTGTTTCATCCTATACACAGTGTAAGAACATCAGAATTATTGGATTAGCCAATTTTGTCACTGTAGAGTAATTAAATTAGGAAAGTGACTTGTGTTTTCCTTGTAAGAAAATAGTTTTAGTATAGCAGAAGTACATGTATTGCTTTTATTTTGCCTGTCCTGGAACTAGATAATTACTTTTTAAGTGCTGACCACCAGTTAACCATGGCTTCTGCATTAGAAGAACTAAATAAACAGTGTGTTTTAATTCTTTCCACCAAAGGATCTGATTACCAGATAGTCAAAAAAAATTAGGAACTAGGCTTTTTTTTGGGGACAGTAAACAAAGAGATAACACTACTAGGAGTCTGCAGCTCCCCTTCTCCCTCAGAGGAAGATGTTCACACCATCTGGGCACTTTCTCCTTCTCACGATGGAGGAAATTGAAAAATGTACCATGTTATTTGTACTCCAGGTTCCTGTGAGGTAGCAAAGGATCCGATCTCAGAGCATCATTCAAATGAAAGCAATAACATGTCAACCGTGGCACCCCTGTCTCTGCTCAGTCACTTTGCCCCATCAGGACAGGGGAACTTCCCACTGTCCAACATCCTCCATAGCTATTGTCCTCTAATTGCTGGGCGTGGTTATGTATGTGCCCTTTAAGTCAGACTTGTTAATTGTAGTCTGTATTCCAAGCTTATATTTACGTATTAATTTTTGTCTGCTTGACCATTCATTTACTAAAGAAGATGTGTTGAAATTTCTCATGATCATGGAATTGTCCATTTTTCCTTATAGTTTTATTGCTTTTTGTTTGCATGTTTTAAGGCTATTTTATAAGGTGTGTACAGTGCTCAGCAATGCATTTTAAAGTGTGTTTGTTGCACTTTATCCAGAACCTGAATGTTTTGTGGCAGGAGATATTTAATTGACCATACTGATGAAAGAAGTTGGCATTCTTTCTTTTATCTTTCAGAAATTTCTCAAAGCTTATAGTTTATTGAGGAGTCCCTTCTTTGTTTTTTTTAATGCAGCTATGGATTTTATTTTTTATCTTTAAACCTTTTGTGTCATTTCAACGGCATTTCAAGAGGAAGAAGAGGCTAATACATAGATTCAGGACATTTCCCTTGAATCAGAATTTTCATCTTCTCTCATTCTACCTGTTCTCTTTAGGTAATTTCAGTCAATTATTTCAATTACTTCCATACTGATGACTTTTAAATCCATATCCTCAACTTAAAGTCTCACTCCTGCATAGCTTTATTTATTTAACTACCTGCTAGTAGATATTTCACACTCAAATGTCCCATGGGCACTTCAGACTGTCCATCAACTGGTAAATGGTTAAGAAAATTATGGTACAGCCATACAGTAGAATATTACTCGGCAATTAAAAGGAATGAACTACTAATACATCTAACAACATGACTGAATCTCAAAATAATGATGCTGAGTGAAAGAAGCCAGACAAAAAAGAAAACACAGTATATGACTCCACTTATGTAAAATTATAGAAAATACCACTCCACAGTGACAGAAGGCAGATCAGTGGTTGTCAGGCGTGAGAGTTACTGAGGGGGTAAGGAGGATGGAAAGGTGGGAGGGATGACAAGGGACCCAGAGGAAACTTCAGGTGGTGGTGAGGGATACATTTATTGCCTTGATTGTGATAATTATTTCAAAACTTATCAAATTGTACACTTTATACATGTTCAGTTTATCATGCATCAGCTATACCTTAATAAAGCTGGAAAGGAAAACCCTCAATACTAAAAGGCTTTGATCAGAAAAACAATAGTCCTTGCCTACCTTCACCCACATTCCAGTCATGCCGTTGGAAGGGAGCCTCTGAACTCTTTTAGGTGTTCCTCTGATATGTAGGCCACATTCTAACTAATGGGTTTACTCTATTGGTTATTGATTAATCAAGTTAGAACTTCAGGCCATTTCTGTTTGTGCTTTCCTGTTAGGGTAGTTGATCATTCATTTATCTTACCCTGCCACTTTTACTTCTCCTCTTAATACAGTTTTTGATTAAATGAATAGTCAGTGCTAACATTACTAGAAATATTAAATATTGTGCACTGCTGAGTCAGGTAGTGTATTTTAAGTACATTTTTTTTAGTACCCTCCCAACAATTAATGCAGTAGTTGTATTTGCTTTGTTTTTTAATGTAACAATGCCTGACTGTTTTTAGATATCTTAACAAACTTGTCAGACCCTAGCAGCAATTTTCCTAGTGCTCAAAATAGCACATGATCTGTCAATCTCAATTCCCCCTCCTTTCCCTTGGAGACCTTTCTTCTTCAGCCATCTGTCCTTCTGTCAGATGTGCTCTGATTGCTTCTGGACTAGATTTATAGTTGTCACACTGAGAATTTTCCTTGTCATTCTTCAGTGTTGAATCAGTTAATTCCTGGGTCCCATATTATTTTCCTTCCTGGTTTATTGATATGTTCCTTCAGTTTGTTTCAGGAACATTACGTTTTCTAGTTGCTTGTTAAAAGGGATGCTTTAAAGTTTAAATTTTGTATTCCTTACGGCGCCAAAAATGTCAATAGTTTACCCTCTAAATGTTTGGGTGGCTCTAGAATTCTAGGTTGAGATGCATTTTTCTTTAGAATTTTATAGTTATTTTTTTCATTTTCTTCTAGCTTCTGATATTAACAAATATTCACAATTTAATTTAGTTACACGTATCCTGTTTTTCCCCCTTCTGGAAACATTTGTGACCTTCTCTCTTTGTCTTGATGCTCTGAAATGTTTTATTGATATGCTTTGTCATTATTCATTTATTATTTTGGAGAATCATGCATTTACTCTGTAAATATAGAGAAATGACTGTGTAGCAGACACTGTTTTAGGCACTGGAGATAGAGCAGTAAACAAAGTAGACAAAATCCTTTCCCTCTTAGAATTTCAGTGAGGGGAGCAGCAAATGCAAAGACCCTGAGGCAGAAATACATATGGAACAATGAGAAGCAAAAATCCAGTTTAGTGGCAATGGAGTAAATAGGAGAAAAGTGGTCAGAAATGAAACTGGAGACATAGTGGGGAATCAGGACATTTAAGGGCTCATAGGAACTGGAAAGGACTTTGGAATTTATTTTATTGGAGTCTTTGAACAAGGATCAACTTACATTTTAAACAATCACATTGGTTGGAAATTTGACTGTAAGATTAGCAAGAGTGGAAAGTAGTGAGACCTGCTAGGAGGCCATTTTAGTAGTTGAAAGATAATAGTGGCTTAGACTGGATGGTAATAGTGAGAAATGGTCGGATATGGAATATACTTAAAGGGAAAGCCAACAGGATTTGCTGATGGGTTGGAGATGAGGTGAAAGAAGAGAGGAGTAAAGAATGAGTTGTAAGATTCTTGGCCTGAGCAACTTGGTGAACGGTGGCATTATTTACTGAGATGGGAAAGACAGGGAGTGTTTGGGAGGCAGAGATACAGTGGGATTGAGTTGCATTTTGCATACTTTGGGTTCGAGATGCCCATTAACAGCCAAATGGAGTTGTCCCGGAGCAGATGCTCATTCAAATCTAGGGTTCACAGTAGAGATGGGGGCTGGATGAGTTTCCCTTGATTAGTCAGTAGAGATAGAGATCTTGGGGACTGAGCTCTAGAACATTTCAATGATAGTAATTGGGAATTGGAAGAGGATCAGAAAAGGAACGGCCAATGAGACGGCTAGAGATCGAAGAGAATTCATGTCCTAAAAGACAAGTGCAAAAGGGGCCTCAAGAGGAAGCTAGGAGCCACTCTGTCAATTGCTGTTAAGAGTTGAATTTACCATCAGATTTGACAGTGTGGAGTTTGTTGGTGACGCTGACAAGTGATTTCACTGTAATAATACATGTCTTCTTCAAAAATATATGATTGAATAAAAAATAGTCATATTCCATTGTGTATGGAAAGTTCATAAGTCTGATAGAGGGAGATTTAGAGATTCTTTTGGAGTATAAGTGAAAAAGTATACACTTTAAACAGTAAATATATTAATTGTATTCATTTGTTATTAAAATGTGTCCTAATTGTATCCTTCTGTCTTTAATAGCATTTTCTTCCCCTTGCAAAACTGAAATGTTCTCCAAATGTTGAAACTTTTCTCTGCAAAGCATTTGTACCAACCTGCACAGAGCAAATTCATGTGGTTCCACCTTGTCGTAAACTTTGTGAGAAAGTATATTCTGATTGCAAAAAATTAATTGACACTTTTGGAATCCGATGGCCTGAGGAGCTTGAATGTGACAGGTAAAGTATGTTTTTCATGGAAAGCTATTAATGGTATTTTACTGCTGGTATTAGCTCTCTGGGATGTCAGTGACAGACTTGCATTATTTAATTCCATAAGTGTTTATTGCACGCTTAATATATGCCAGGCACTATGGTGCTAAGTGTTGTGGACACAAAGGTGAGCAAAATACAGATGTGTTTCTTCCTCTCAGGGAACTTACAGTGAGGTGAGAGGGACATTCAGTAATCAAATAATTATGCAAATAAGTGCAAAATTATGACTGTGATAGATACAACAAAGGAAAGGTAGATAGTTCTTTGAGAATATATAATGATACCTTTGACCTAAACTGGGGAAAAGGGAAGGAAGTAACTATTGAGTTAAAGTATGAAAGGTAAGGGTAAGACAGAGGTAAATAGGCAATGAGAGGAGGGAAAAGCATTTTGGGCAGTGGGAATAGCTTATTCAGAGGCCCTGCAGAGCCCCTGAACAGGGAGTGAGGGAGCAATGCACATAGAGGGAATTCAAAAGCTAGTGTAGCTGGAGTGATGAGTGTAAGAAAGAACATGGTGCAAGAAAAGGAAGAAGAGAGAAGCAGCATTCAGACCATCCTGGGCCCATCTTGCATTTTGCATATTTTTATGCTGAAAGCAATGAGAAAGTCTTCAATATTTTAATATAGGAATGGGAAGTATGACCCTGTGAGCTTCTGTGTAGAGCATGGCACCTGTGTCAGTCTCCTGAGGGTAGGGCACTCTGTGGCAGTTCCTGTTAGGAATCCAGGACACTTTCATCCTGCAACTCTGTCAGCCAGGTGGATGGGAGAGAGAGAAGGTAGAGAACTCACGCCTTTTCCTGAGTGCCTCAGATGTGTTATACCTTTTCCACCTGTATTCATGTTGGCAAGATGTCAGTCTTGTGGTTACAACTGAAACAAATAGGGAAAATGGTAAATGTGTGTCCTGGAGGAAAAAAGTATTCAAGGCAGAAGACATGTCAGTTGCTGCTAGTCAAAAAGAACATTACCTTATGCTATTTCACTAGAGTGACTGGGGCAAAGGACAGATTGCAGTAGGTGAAGGAGTGAGGGGAAAGTGAAGCCAGAAACAGAGAGAGTTCTCAGGGAAGTTGACTATAAAAGAGGAAAGTTTATAAGTTTAATGGGAAAGAACTGACTATTTTAAGAACTACTAGGAAAAAGGAAAAAGCAAGCATATATGGGGTAGAAGAGGTCATCAATCGTGGTTTTCTAACAAAGAGGTAGGATCCCAAGTATAGATGACATTTTGACCATGGATGGGAGGAGCATCCATTGTAACAGAAGGAAAAGATAGGATGGCTATGGATATAGGTAGGTTTGTGTGTTTGGTAAGAGTTGTTGCAAGAATTTCTTTCTGATGGTTTCTGTTTCCATTGTGACATAGGAAGAGTCAACAAGATCCTCTGTTGTGAGTCTGGGAAAGAAGGATATGTGTTTGAGAGAAGTGGTCATTATGGAGCATGGGAGAATGAGTCAACTAGGCTTTGTAACATTTTAGGTAAATCAGGCAATCTTGAATTTGTGGATCTCATCTGGCCCATTCAAAACTTCTCCAGCTGTAGTGGGATGCTTGGGGCTAAGCACAGAGAAGACAGATAGTTATGTTCATCTGTGGTTGGGGTTTTGTTAGATAGACTCAGTGCAAAAATAAAGGAGCACTGAAAAATGAAGGGTAGCAAGAATGGTGTTACTGAAATAATAGCCTATGAAAATCTAAATAGATGAGAAGTGAAATGAAGAAAGAAAAGAACTTATTTACGGAGCCAAGCTGGAGGAGATCCCAATGAGGTAGGGGGTTTTTGTTTGTTTTTTTAATGACAATGAGGATTTTTAAATAAATGAACTGCAAGGATTGGAGCTTGCAGATGAAGGGCAGGATGCTTGAGTTGACTTTAGGATATAGTGCGTACTTACAGGTTGTGGCAGGGTTCCTTGTGTGACTTTGATTACAGGTGGCCATTGCGGATTAGGGATAATCACTGGAGATGAGGAGGCTAAAGAGCCGAGAAGCCAGAGTGTAGATGGCCTGTCCTTGGCCAGGTCACCAAGGATGATGACAGCAAAACGAAAGGAGAGAAAACTGATGATTCATTCAACACATATTTCTTGAATTCTTACTGTGTGCCAGGACTGTTCAAGGCACTACAGTTATAACAGGCAAAAATTCCTGTCGTCATGGACTTTACATTTTAGTGGAGGGAAGGAGAAGATTAAGTAAGTTATATTTATATTAGAAGGTGGTGAGGCCTGTGGAGAAATACTTGCTCTTTCAATATGAGATTGCCTACTCAGTTTCAAAGCAGGGGAGGTTATAACTTACAAAGTTTACACTGGCACTCATGCTTAATTTCTAACTCTACTGGAGTTTTGGTCTTTGTAACTTGATTTTTTGAGAAACTGATAGTTTTCAAAGAATTAAACTAAGTCAAATTTATTTCATGTTTGAGAATGCTTGATACATTGAATTGGAAAGTAAAATTTAATTTTTAGAATTATTTGAGCCCTATATTAAACTGTGTCCCATGAATATAAAGCAAATTCATAAATATCCCTTTATACAATGTTAGTTGGGTCAGTTGCACATAAAAATAATTCTAGTGTGGCCTATACTGGAGAATATTTTTTCATTTCTATAAATAAGACCTTCAAGCTTTTGTGGCATTTATTTACTTTGAAAATACACACAAAGAAAGAGGGGAACTTCTGATTAAAACACAAAATCTAGCTCATTGAAAGATTTATAGCATAATGAAAGGTTTAACGTAACTGTGGTAAAACATCAAGGCTGCATCTATTATTTGAGAAATGTCAGAACTGTGTGGTTATGGCATGCATTAGGCTCTTGGTTCCCCAGGAGAATGGCTCTGTCTTGGAAGGATGGCAAAAAGGTGCATTCATTCTTTGAGGTCTATAGTTTCCTCAGCTCATTAGAGCACAGGCAAAATCTTTTATATGTGAAGAGTTCTGTAAACTGACTTTGTCTTTAGTTCTGGCTTCAGCCATCCTCAGGTAGCTTACCAATAAGTGAATCCCACTCATTTGACCCATGGCAATCCTTCTCTTCATTTCTTTCCCCACAGCAGCACATGTCCACCATGCTACCTGAGAGCCCGTGAAATCTTATTTTCTGCTATACTTCTTTCCTTATGCTCATTTTCCCAGCTTTATTATGATAGTCAACCTTTTTCTCCTCAAAGGTATAGCTGCCTTGCTTTCATGAAAACACACTTTCCTGATACGATTTTTCAGAGGCCTTTCCATACCTCAGCCACTATGCTTTGACAGATATTATAATTAATAAGTGCATTTCAAAGTGAAAATGTTACAAACATGCTTAACAGATGTGTTTGTAACATGAAATATTCTCTGTGTTAAGATAAAAATGCTGATTATACTTGTTACATATACCTCAGACTAGTATTAATGTAATATTTTCATAAGGTGAATGGTCTTTTTTGGATATAAAAATCTCAGCATAAGCCAGGCGTGGTGGTATACAGCTGTATTCTCAGCTACTCAAGAGGATTGATTGAGTCTAGGAAATCAAGACCAGCCTGGCTAACATAGCGAGACCCTGTCTCCACAAAAAAGAAAAAAAGAATCTCAGGCATATACAGGCATATATTTAAAAGAAATATTCTATCTGGACCTTTCTGTGATAGTGAAAAACATAGTGAATACTGGTTGACTTGATCATTTGCAATTAGAGTTCATGTGAAGAAAATAGGATTTTAAGCACAATTAACTTATGAATGAATGTATCCATTCACTAACCTTTTCCATGTTAGTCTTGATTAATTACTTTTGTTTCCTATTCTCTAGACAGTGGAAGTTTGTAATTTTAAATATTCTACTGATATAGTGAGACCTCATATAATAAATTGGGGAAGGAAGCTAGTTAGCTTTTTTGGTTTATTTTTAGGCTAAAGAAACTATAGAACCTATGTGGAACTTACACACTTCTGGTAGATACATAATCATTTTCAAGAACAATTGAGTAATATATAGTAAAATGGCAGATGCTTAACCCTGCATCCTAGGAAATCCCCTCACATAGAAACTCTTACACAGAGAGTTGTGCACAAGAATATTGATTGTGGATTATTCCTAAGTATTTTAATGGGAAAAAATCTAAAAGTCCATCATAGAAGAATGATTAGTAAGTTGTGATGTACTTACACACTGGAATACTGCGATACAGTTGATAAAATGAATGCAGTTGACCCACATCTGTTAACATGGATAAATCTAGAAAATATAGTGTTAAATTTTAAAACGTAAGTTATAGCATGCTATATACTGCATGGTATCATTTATATAAAGTTCAAAACCTGAAAGACAAGACTTTATGAGGTTATGGTTAGTAAATAATATAATAAAAATATTTTAAAATGCTTGAGAGTAAAAGCCGAATTTGTAGTAATGAATCCTCAGGAGGAGAGAGAGAAGGAAATAAGACCAGAAAGAGGTCCCCACTGTATCTCTAATGTTATATTGCTTTATTTTAAAAGATATAAAAAATGAACATAATAGTATGTTTTAATAAAGCTGGTGGCCAGTTGCAGTGGCTCACACCTGTAATCCAGCACTTTGGGAGGCTGAGGCAGCTGGATCACCTGAGGTCGGGAGTTCAAGACCAGCCTGGCCAACATGGTGAAACCCCATCTCTACTAAAAATACAAAAAAAAAAAAAAAAGCTGGGCATGGTGGCAGGCGCCTGCAATCCCAGCTACTTGGGGGGCTGAGGCAGGAGAATCACTTGAACTCGGAAGGCAGAGGTTTCAGTGAGCTGAGATCACACCATTGCACTGCAGCCTGGGCAACAAGAGGGAAACTCCCATCTCAAAAAAATAAAATAAAACTGGTAGATGATTTTTTGTATTTCATTTTATGGGCATATATTTTAGTCTGTTCTTATCTAAGGTATATTTAAAATTTTTTCTCATTTAAAACCTCCAATACTTTTTTTTTTTCCTTCAGACAGAGTCTCACTCTGTTGCCCAGGCTGGAGTGCAGTGGCTCGGTCTTGGCTCACTGCAACCTCCACCTCCCGGGTTCAAGCGATTCTCCTGCCTCAGCCTCCCAAATAGCTGGGATTATAGCCACCTGCCACCGTACCGGCTAATTTTTGTACTTTTTGCCATGTTGGCCAGGGTGGTCTCAAACCCCTGACCTCAAATGATCCACCTGCCTCGCTCGGCCTCTCAAAGTGCTGAGATTACAGGCCTGGGCCACCACACCCAGCCAAAACCTCCAATACTTTTAAAACTATTATAGATTCCCCAAAATACTACTGGTATATACAAACTCAACTTAGTAATATAGTTCTGCACGAGTTGGAAATATCTCCATGTATCACTCAGGACTGTCCATAAACAAGGGAGGCAAGGAGCCCAACCAGAACAAAATGGTGGTGTGCATTAAGCTGGTTCTTACCCTGTCTTTTGCTGGTATACTTGCCTTTCTTTAAAAACTTGAACTCTATCCTGTCAATCCAGGGAAGGATCTCATTTCAGTCATTTTAATTTTCATCACCTTAGTTATGTGGTTGCTTTACTTTTCTTAGGGGCATTAGAAAATAAAAGTGAATTTCTCCAAGACATATTTCATATGATGTAAAGAGACAAGCCAGCACTTGTCTGGAGTTTACCAATTAAGATAAATTCTTTCTTAAATATTTAGTCTTAAAAGCAGAAATTATTTTAAAATTATTAATTGGCTGATTTTTTCCAAGTAAGTACATTTTCATGTTCACCTGACTTGTATTTAATATAAATTACTGGGGTGAGTCCCCATTAACAACCACAAGTTTATAGTCAACTTCAAAAATTTTTACTCATTCATTTAGATTTGTATCTCTTCCCATCAATCATGAATACATACAGTAATATTTTATAGTTGGAAAGTATAGCTTAAAATAGTGAATCAATAAAAATGTTGATTTCATATATTTAATTTTTATAATCTTTACAGATTACAATACTGTGATGAGACTGTTCCTGTAACTTTTGATCCACACACAGAATTTCTTGGTCCTCAGAAGAAAACAGAACAAGTCCAAAGAGACATTGGATTTTGGTGTCCAAGGCATCTTAAGACTTCTGGGGGACAAGGATATAAGTTTCTGGGAATTGACCAATGTGCGCCTCCATGCCCCAACATGTATTTTAAAAGTGATGAGCTAGAGTTTGCAAAAAGTTTTATTGGAATAGTTTCAATATTTTGTCTTTGTGCAACTCTGTTCACATTCCTTACTTTTTTAATTGATGTTAAAAGATTCAGATACCCAGAGAGACCAATTATATATTACTCTGTCTGTTACAGCATTGTATCTCTTATGTACTTCATTGGATTTTTGCTAGGTGATAGCACAGCCTGCAATAAGGCAGATGAGAAGCTAGAACTTGGTGACACTGTTGTCCTAGGCTCTCAAAATAAGGCTTGCACCATTTTGTTCATGCTTTTGTATTTTTTCACAATGGCTGGCACTGTGTGGTGGGTGATTCTTACCATTACTTGGTTCTTAGCTGCAGGAAGAAAATGGAGTTGTGAAGCCATCGAACAAAAAGCAGTGTGGTTTCATGCTGTTGCATGGGGAACACCAGGTTTCCTGACTGTTATGCTTCTTGCTATGAACAAAGTTGAAGGAGACAACATTAGTGGAGTTTGCTTTGTTGGCCTTTATGACCTGGATGCTTCTCGCTACTTTGTACTCTTGCCACTGTGCCTTTGTGTGTTTGTTGGGCTCTCTCTTCTTTTAGCGGGCATTATTTCTTTAAATCATGTTCGACAAGTCATACAACATGATGGCCGGAACCAAGAAAAACTAAAGAAATTTATGATTCGAATTGGAGTCTTCAGTGGCTTGTATCTTGTGCCATTAGTGACACTTCTTGGATGTTACGTCTATGAGCAAGTGAACAGGATTACCTGGGAGATAACTTGGGTCTCTGATCATTGTCGTCAATACCATATCCCATGTCCTTATCAGGTAAAAGCTATCACTTGTATTATGTCACTATTTACATTTAATGTAGAAAATGTTCCATGGAAATATACTTGTATTAGTCATGGATGTGAAAGTTAATTTCAGGTGAGAAAATGCAAGAGCCATAGGGAAGGATTTCCTATGTATCAGCTGAAACTGGGGTGAATGCTTTGTGACTTCCTTCCTTGAGCTTTAGCTTCAGTGGTGGTAGAAAAGCACCTCCTCTATTCTCTGAAAAATTAAATTGAGTTGCAAAGGCAGATTGATAGCAATGAAGAGCAGAGTTAGAAGAACAGACTTTGACATCGGAAGAAAAACGGAAGTCACTTCTGCTGCACTGGCGATTGTTTTTAATTTTTTAGTTAGTAGTGAAAAATCTTATTTCAGTATACTTAATTTAATCATATCTTTTTACATAGTATATACTTATAAAAACAGAATTTGCTTTTTGCCTGGCTCATCTGTCATTTCTCATGAAAAAAATGCAGTTGTAACAAAATATGTTTTATCTGTTTCTGATTCTTACGATTAGTATAAGGGTGGTGTTTTTAAAATTAAATTTCTGAAAATATAAAATTTTGTAAAGCATTTTAGTCGAGGTTTTATAAACAGAAATTGGGTTTTGTTTGAATAGATTTTAGACATTATTCCTAACTCTGTATGGTATTAACTTCATTGAACATGAGCACTGTCATCACAGTGTATCAAATCAAGCAATGAAAAGGTTGAACTATTTTATATAGAAGCTTATATTTCAGAAAGTTACTGCTTTATAACATTGTGGAACCTATTTTTTATGTTGGTATGTGGGAATAATAGTTTTACTTGCCTTATACTTTGTCTATAATCTATTATCTGTAGTCTGTTTTTACTGTATACTTAATAAGAGAGGTATGTCTTAAAATGATCCTGCTGTATTAATACTGTTTCCTAGATTCCTCAGTCCAGCAAGGTCAGGGAGGGGCAACTATTACATACTGCTAAAAAGTTTAAGAGCTATGGTTTTCAAGTTTAAGATCCATGGTTCTTATGTTTTATGTAAGAAACTATAAAATATAATAGGATAGAATTAGAAAATTATAATCTTCAAGTGGAGAAGGATATAACATTCCTGTAGTTATAGAAACTATAAAAGATTGCTAAATTTGACTAAGTAAAAATAAATTTTTTAAAGATTCTGCATGACAAAAAAGACAAAACAAAACCCAATCCATAATCAATGTCAAAAGACCAACTGGGAAAGTTTATTTGCATATGACATCATAGTTGAAGGGCTAATTTCTCTAATTTATAAAGAGTTGCTACAGATCAATAAGAAAAAAAAAACAACCGTCTGATATAAAAAATGAGAAAAGGTTAGGAAAAAGATTCACAGAAAAAAAAAATGAGAAAAATTTAGGAAAAAGGTTCACAGAAAATGAAAATGAAAAAATACAAAATATTAGCCGGGTGTGGCAGCGTGTGCCTTTACTCCCAGCTACTTGGAAGGCTGAGGCAGGAGAATTGCTTGGAGGCAGAGGTTACAGTGAGACAAGATAGCACCACTGCATTCCAGACTGGGCAACAGTGAGACTTCATCTCAAAAAAAAAAAAAATAATAATAATAAAGAGCTCTATTTGTATTGATACAGAATGGTCTCCAAGAAATATTAGTAAGCGAAAAAGGCAAGAAATGCAGAATATATAGTATCTTGATCCTTGTGCAGTGTTTAAGGTTAGAATTTCAAAGTTTATGCTTAAAAGAAATTCTTAGGATATTTTCACATTTTACTGATATTTAATTTACTTTAACCAAGTTTTTATAATACAAATATTAATAATGTATAAAAGCTATAAAGTATTTGTTGTTATGATGAGTTTAAATGTATTTTTGTGGTAGATTATAGTGAGGGAAAATAAATATTTAGAGGCAAATATTCTGGCATTTATAAGAGGCTACTGTATCTATACAGAAGAAAATGCAAGGAAATCATGCCAAGATTTAGGAGATGATTCTTAAATATATTTCAGTATTTTCCTCTTTCTAGATATTTGATACATAAAGGCTCTTTGTTCACCATTTAGATAAAACATGGATTGCACTTAGAGCACTCTTCATTGTATTATTTCAAACCTTTTTAGTAAAACAGTTGAAGATTTCTAATTTTTGGTCATTTTATATTGACAATATAGACTTCTTTCCACTTTAAATGCATCACTGAAAATGTTATTATTCGCTGTTTTTTGTAGGCAAAAGCAAAAGCTCGACCAGAATTGGCTTTATTTATGATAAAATACCTGATGACATTAATTGTTGGCATCTCTGCTGTCTTCTGGGTTGGAAGCAAAAAGACATGCACAGAATGGGCTGGGTTTTTTAAACGAAATCGCAAGAGAGAGTAAGAAACTACTGAATTGTCTGACATAATTTTTAAATAAATAGATCAAAATACCACGGAACTATTCAAATCAATGTACTAGAGTTTCATTATATCAACAATTATTTCAATTTGATTAGTGAACTGAAGTTAGGAAATTTTTTTCATGGAAGAGCCATACTTTATTTTTGCATTTTGTTACAATAGTCTTTGACATATACTGTTCTATTTAAAATATGAATGAAAGATTTATAAAAGGCATATTTTCTTTTCATGATTTCTAGTATATCCAGTATTACTGCTGTCATATTCATTATTTTGGGTACAGCATTTTAAATAAATTTTTATCAATAATAAAAGATTAAATGGGACTAAGTATATTTAAGGAAACCTATAAAGTATGATTCAAATGTAAGTGATATGTTATGGTCATATTTTCTAACTTTAAATCTTATTACACCAGCTGCGACCCAAAATTTCACTTATTTGTCTTGATACCAAAAATTCAAACTTATGGAATAGTCTATAACAATATTGGTTTATATTTATGAGTAAATAATTTATTTTAGTTAAATATATATACACACACACACACACTGTATACAATGTACTATAGCTTTTAAAAAATTATTCCCCATTGGTTTAACTCATTTCGGAACTGTAGACCATTTCACAAATAAGTTTTTGAAGTCTGAAGAATCGTATTTAACTGGATTTAATTTTTTTGCACTACTATTATATGTCTCATATTTATATACTCACACTAATTTCCGTGTAACTTACTAATTTTTAATGTTAGAAAGAAAAGAGTTATAACAAAGACCATTAATTATATTTTCTATCCTTCTGGTTTACTTTTATATTACGTATTTATATGCGATACAAATATAGTATCATGTATAATATGTTTATGCTGCTTTGAGTCTCCTTGCCCTCATCCTTTGGTTCTTGCTTTTTAAATTTCCTGCCAGTTTACTATTTATGCTGACAAAAGCAACTAAAAGTGTATAAACAAAAGATTTTATAAAATCAATTTATGTCCTAGTATTTATAATCCAATATTTTATAATAATATAAACTATAGAATTTTTAACCTTAGTGACTAAGGATTTTTGGCAAAAGATATGTGATATCCTTTATAGCCTCTACTGTAACACTTGTAATTTGAGTAAATTTTCTCCTTTGATTTTCTTACAGTCCAATCAGTGAAAGTCGAAGAGTACTACAGGAGTCATGTGAGTTTTTCTTAAAGCACAATTCTAAGGTTAAACACAAAAAGAAGCACTATAAACCAAGTTCACACAAGCTGAAGGTCATTTCCAAATCCATGGGAACCAGCACAGGAGCTACAGCAAATCATGGCACTTCTGCAGTAGCAATTACTAGCCATGATTACCTAGGACAAGAAACTTTGACAGAAATCCAAACCTCACCAGAAACGTCAGTGAGAGAGATGAGAGCGGACGGAGCAGGCACCCCCAGGTTAAAAGAACAGGATTGTGGTGAACCAGCCTCCCCAGCAGCATCCAGCTCCAGACTCTCTGGGGAACAGGTTGAACGGAAGGGCCAGGCAGGCAGTGTATCTGAAGGTGCACGGAGTGAAGGAAGGTGAGATATGATTTTATCTAAAATCACTATTTTAAATACTGCATTACACATTTTTTTTTATTAAAGCGTAACACATCTGGAAAGCATTTTGTGATATGTTATACCTGTACTCTTACCCCAAGGAAGTTTGAGTTTAGCCTATAAATATGCTGTTTAGTAGTTTAATTCTTAGCTTTGAGAACAGCTTTAATATATGTTGTTCAAGTAGGAATGTTCATTTCTGTTATAATTGTTAAGAGTAACTTGTACATTTAGGAAAATGCAATTTACCTGAAATACAAGTTAAGTTTTAATTAATACTACATTATGATGCTGTATAAAAGGTGTCACGCTATACAAAATTATAAGGTGTCATTTTATCAAAAATTGTTTTCTGAACATAAAAGGATATTGACATTGTCTTTAATGGATTTTCTCAAATGGCCATAGGTGACCATAGCACAGGTAAACCAGAATGCAGACAGCTAATTGCATTCAGATCCCAAGGTTATCTTACCTAGGCCTCTCAGACTAGGCTAAATGTACCTTCTCTGTGTTCCTATGGCAGCTTTCATAGATTTGGACTGGAATTAGATACATGCTTTTATCCTCCAGTAGATTTGAACCTCCTCAGATGGGGAGAGCTGAAGTCTTACTCATCTATATGTTCCCAGTTTCTTATGCAGTATCTGATCCATGGTGAGAAATCAATAAAACATTTGTTAAACTGAGGACAGGAATCCTGCCCTATTAATTCTGTTCCCCACTAGACTCCATGTTCAGCCCATATATGGATAGTACTTGATACGTTTCTGAAGTCAGCGAAAATTGTATTTTAAAAAATTATTTGTATTTTGAAGTGTTAAAATACATCTAAAGAATTTTAGCTACTTATTCTCTGATAAAGGTGGATACTGATTAGGGGCAAAATGGCATCATATTTGTGCTTGTGGATGTGCATGTGTCAACTTTTTTTCTTTTATCCAGGATTAGTCCAAAGAGTGATATTACTGACACTGACCGGGCGCAGAGCAACAATTTGCAGGTCCCTAGTTCTTCAGAACCAAGCAGTCTCAAAGGTTCCACATCTCTGCTTGTTCACCCAGTTTCGGGAGTGAGAAGACAGCAGGGAGGTGGTTGTCATTCAGATACTTGAAGAACATTTTCTCTTTTTACTCAGAAGCAAATTTGTGTTACACTGGAAGTGACCTACACACTGTTTTGTAAGAATCACTGTTACATTCTTCTTTTGCACTTAAAGCTGCATTTCCTACTGTTGTACTGGAAAAAATCAAGTTCAGGAATAATATGACTCATTTCACACAAAGGTTAATGACAACAATATACCTGAAAACAGAAATGTACAGGTTAATAATATTTTTTTAATTGTGTGGGACAGAGTTAGAGGAATCTTCCTTTTCTATTTATGAAGATTCTACTCTTGTTAAGAGTATTTTAAGATGTACTATGCTGTTTTACCTTTTTGATAAAAAAAAATCAAGATATTTCTTTGCTGAAGTATTTAAAACTTATCCTTGTATCTTTTTATATGTATTTGAAAATAAGCTTATATGTATTTGAACTTTTTTGAAATCCTATTCAAATATTTTTATCATCTTGTGATATTTTAGCACTTTGGTAGCTTTTACACTGAATTTCTAAGAAAATGTAAAATAGTATTTTTACCATAAAAAAATTGACATACCAAAAAGTCTTATAATAGGAATTTAACTTTAAAAACCCACTTATTGCCATCTTACCATCAAAAATGTGTGAATTTTATAGTCTCGTTGTTTTAGGAATTTCACAAATGTAAATTATGTAACTGAAATAAGGTGCTTTCTGAAAGAGTGTCCACTATTGATTGTATTATGCTGCTCACTGATCCTTCTGCATTTTTAAAATAAAATGTCCTAAAGGGTTAGTAGATAAAATGTTAGCCTTTTATATATTAGGCTAAGTGCAATTTATTTCCTTTTTTTAATGTTTCATGACCACCCATTGATTGCATTATAACCACTCACAGTTGCTTATACTTTTTCTTTGTTTTAACTTTTGTTTTTAACATTTAGAATATTACATTTTGTATTATACAGTATTTTTCTCAGACATTTTGTAGAATTCATTTCAGTAGCTCCCTTAGGATTTTGCTGAACATTAAAAAATGTGATAGCAAGATTAATGCCAATCAATCAATCAAATGGAAAAAAAGCAGTCCCAATAAACAAGACACAATGTTTTTATACAATATACTTTAAAATATTAAGGAATTTTCTTCTTAATTTTGTTTCCTATTAAGTATTATTCTTTGAATAAAGTCTTCTGATGCTTTTGGTTTTCTCTCAATTTAGCATTTGCTTTCAGTTTTTTTCTCTATTTAGCATTCTGTTAAAGGCATGAAAACTATGTACTGTATGGAAAATGTTGTAAATATTACCTTTTCCACATTTTTAAACAGATAACTTTGTATACAAAAACTTTGCTTTGTGTGATCTTTTCATTAATAAAATTATCTTTCTATAAGAATTATTGAGTATTCTGTGGTTAGGTATTCTGACCAAGGAAGTAGTGTAATTTTTTAGATTAGTGACTCCATGGCTGGTAAGTCAGAAGCTTCTTTTTAACCTTGAAAGAGAACACAGTCAAGACTCTCATTTTTTGTCACTATTTCTTTCCAAAAATGTAAATTATACAACTATATTTACTGTAACTTTTTAAAGTCAATTGGAAAGATCCAGGGTTGAGGGAGTTAAAGCAAAAGGATCCAAGGACTCTGTTTTCACTCCTAACAAACAGTGGATTAGGTGATTCAGATAAACTTTCCAAAAAAGAAAGCTAAAATTTATGGATGAAATAAAACAATAGGCAGATTTCTATCATAGGAGAAAAAAAAGAAATAAAATATTATCCTCCAAACTAAAAACTAATAACATAGTAAGGAATTGCCAGGTTAAGATCTGGGAAAAGAGAGAACTAATTCCCACTGCCAAGCCCACATTAGTAGCTGTTTTCGCCCAGGGAGCATTTGATGACTTGGAAAAGATAGATAGCTGAGAAATGGAGCAGCACAATTAACAGCCTGAAACGGCTGGAAGACAAGGGGTCTGCAATCACCCTACACTTAGAATTGTGATCTCAAAGGGCTGGATCCTAAAAGTACATATGAGTTGTACATAAAGCAGCCCTGCTTCAAGTTGTCTGGGTAGATAGAAAAAGTTCTAACCCTGAAATTAGATTAAGGTAGCTCTGGATTAGTAATACCCTCAAGCACCAGGAAGAAGTAAATGCAAATCTTCTCTAGAGGAAGAAAATGTTATTTTACATATTTTTAAAGTACCACAGTGTTCATCATACAATCAATCAGGTATGCAAAAAAGACAATTTTTTGTTCATCAAAACGTGAACGAGAATTGGCACAAGCAGGAGAAAAGAATCCCCAGGTACTGCTGATGTATTACTAAACATACAACATGCAGCTTAAGAGTGCAAGCAAGAAAAACAGTGAAATACTACACACCTGTAAGATTGGGTAACACATAGGGACTTCCAAAGAATCCAAGTACAGGTGGTAGAGGAAGAGTACCATTTACAGTGGAGAAACGTGATAAACTCTCAGCTAGAGGTACCTCACTACTCAGAAGGTGATCAAAGTCAATATCAAGAGTGGTAAGTCATATTGAGAGTATTACCTTTTATATGATGTAATGAAAATTGCATTTTACCTCTGTGATCTTCCTAAAACCCATAATAACCTCACTATAGTTGTGAAATATCAGATGAATCTCAGCAGATGGACATTTTACAAGACACCTGACCAGTCCTCCTCAAAAGGAGTCAAAATTCTCAAAAGCAAGGAAAGTTTAAGAAACTATCACAGTCATGTGAAGCTGAAGGAGACATGACAACTAAATCTAATGTGGTATCATGGAAAAGAAAAAGCACATTAGATAAAAACCAGGGAAATTTGAATAAAGCTTGAGCTTAGTCCTTTAGCTTAGTCATCCAAGTCAGCTAAATGTTCTTTAATTGTGTGTGATAATTTTCTTCCTTCTGCTTACTTTTTCTCACCTTTTAGTCAGATATTGGACTTTGGAGGGATCCTTTATCATCTTTCCTCTCCTTTTGCCCATCTCTTTGAATTTTTTTCTTTGAAACTTTATCAAACTTATTTTTAAAGTTTTGATTGAAGTTTTTTTGACTATTATTTTTTAATTTCACAGCATTTAAAAGAGTTTTGTTCTTTTTTCAATAGTACCTTTCTGCTTTATGATTTTTTTATACGGTATTTCAAGATACACAATTTACTTTTTAAAGGTCATATAGGAAACATTAATTTGTATTATTTATTTTGTACCAGATGACTTTATTAAAGTCCCTCAGTCCCTGTAATAATTTTGCAGTTGATTTTTCCTGGATTTCCTAGGTAGATGATCTTTTCATCTCAAATAATGGTAATTTTATTTCTCAACTATTAGCTAAAACTTCTAGCCAGTTATCAATAATAGTAGAGGCAGTTGGCATCCTTGTTTCTTTATTTTAAAGAAAATGCCTATAGTACTTCATCATGAAGAACAATGTTGGCATTTGACATAAGATAGGTATTTCTTAAGTTAAAAGAATCCTATTTCATCTTATAATATTTTTAAAAAATAATCAATATGTATTGAATTTTCTTAAATGCTCTTTTGCTACCAGGATTAGTCAGTACGAGGCTAACTTCTGTAACAAACCTCAAAATTGTAGTAGCTTTAGAAACTTAGTCATGTGACAGGTGTGAACGTTCTTGAGGTAGCCTTCCAAATTCAAGCAAACACCACTTCCATCTTGTGGCTCTGCCATCTCTCTCACTGAGTAAGAAAGAGAGAGTGTAAATGATTGCACAGAAAAATGTTTCATGGGCTAGAGTTGAAAGTGGCATGCAACATTTCCAGCTGCATTTCATTTAGCAGAACTCAGGCACAAATCTAGATGTCTTTCTGATGGAGGAAAAACATTTACTGAGCCGTTGGCCAGCATTTTAATCTACTAAGGTGATATATTAAATAAATTTATTTCCTAATATAAGGCCATCCTTTAATTTCTTGAATAATACTACTTGATCATGATGTATCATTTAATACTGCTGGGTTTGATTTGTTAGTGATTTATTTAGGGTTTTTTAAATGTGCATCTGTACCTATATTCAAATGATTTATCAGCCACCCTGGACATAATATTTGTAACAACCTTGAATTTTAAAAGTATTTATTTTTAATAGCAAAATCCAAAAGCTTTATTTAATTTTTAAAAACAGTTTTTCATGGGACCAGAGTCTTTGATGGAAAAAAAAAAGCTTGCTGTCTCAGAAAAGGTGACATTAATTTTTATAAGAATTACATAGCATTTTTCAACCAAGAAAGATGACTTAAATTACATAATGTATTTACATTTACAATAACAAAATTGGCACGAGCACTGTGCAGCTAAAGCCAACAGCAGCAAAGTCTGCTAGAAACCCTCACTTTGAAAGTCTGCTACAAACCTTCAACACAATTTGATGGAATGCCTTTTTTCAAAAAGACCCAGAACAGTCATTGAGATCCACCACTGCTATGCTGTTTATGGTTTGGAAGAAATCTTCCCTACACTTTCTTGATCAAACTAGACTGAAAACATCATAATTGCCTGCCATCATCAAAACCACAGGTTTAGTGCTTTCTTACTCTCTTCATCTTCTCAAAAATGTACCACTGGTGGGTGTTTCCAGTTCCTACTGCTGGAAAGTTTTAACTTTGCTAAGCAGGCACTATTAGTCTCAGGAAATGAAAGATGCAATTTGTAATAACCACAAGAAGTCCTGCAGTTGCTTTTGTGCATGGAAAGCATGATATTTAATACCTCACTGCCCACTGCACAAGTCAGAGACTTAAATTCCAAGCTTTAACCATGGCCCCTGTGATCTGTCATGTGCAGAAGAATCAAGACTTTCATTAACTCATAGTGACAATGTGTCCACAAAGACAGCAAGAAAAAATTAAAAGATTCATTGAAAATGATCAAAGACATTGGAATCCAGAGCCAGGCAGCAGTGGAGAGCAGTATAATAAAGTTCATTATGAATATTACTGCAGTATGGGAGCCAAAAGGAAGCAGTATGGAAAGAAATACAATGAAATGAAAAGAAAAAGACTTGGGACAGTCAATACTAATTAGAAATAAAAACAGATGGAAAATCATTGCTAAGGTGAGTAAATTTAGCAGCCAATTCTGAGGTTTTTATTTTCTATCCCTAGAAGGAAAAAAGAACCAGGGAAAATGTTGAAGAGCACATTTTCTAATTTTCCACCACAAAAAGAGGACGTGAAGGAGGACGAAGCTACTTAAGTCTTGATAGAAACATCTTAGAAAAAGTTTTCAAGTAAATTGTTTTCCAAACACATGCCATAGTTCATCTTCATTAATACTGAACACACTTTAAGTATTTTCTACTATTTCACTCACATTATGTTTTAACATACCTAGTGTAGAATCTATTAAAGCTTACATTCAATACCTATGTTTATAAATATACTATTAATTACAGTAATTATAATATATTTAGAATATGTTGAAAAGAGAGGCACAAAATCAATAGAGATTAAGAAAAAAATTTTTTCTAAAGTTGCAAGAAAACGAAATATCTAAGTATCTTTTATACCAAGTTCTAACTAGAGTAAAACTGTCTAGTTTGTGGGTTTATTTCCTTAGGGACCTATTCCAGGATCTAATTAGTTTCACTGTCAGAAAATACATAAGTCTGAATATACACACTATACATTATCTAGAGAAACTCAATAGCAAAGTAAGAGTTTCCCTCATGGTTTTAGTCCTTCCTAACAGTCAGTCCAGAGTCCACTCATGAAAATTCTCATAAAACAGAAACCTCCAGGCTTGTAAACAAAGTTGACCACTGGCAAAACCCTTGCTGGCATTTCCAACCTCTTAACCACCACCTCTATTAGTGCAGGCTCCATGTGAAAAAGAATGGCATGCTGTGTTTCTGGAGCTGACCTTGTTGGCAGGCTGTGGGCAAATAAAAGTTACAGTAAAACAAAACAGGAGGGCTGTGTTTCCTCGACTGACAGGCATCACTGCCTCCTTGTCATGCATCCTCAGGCTCGGGGAGGCCTTTCCAGGCTTACCACATAGATGCTGAGCAGTCCAGTCAAAGGTGTTCTTTTACAAAAGCAAAGACCATGAACGTGGCATACAACACAACCAGAAGTCGGAGGAGGGTGCCTCAGGGGTGCTGTAGGCAAGGCAGAGTCTGGCTACCTGGACACTCTGAAGAGACCAAGCATAATATAAAAACACAGGCTCCACTCAACAAGAATACAGAGTGACAGGGGAGGCTGCATTCACCCTTGCAAGGGGACAAACATCCAAGGAATTAGTAAGTAATCCACATGAAATCTAATTGCACGGACATGGAAGATTCTTGTATTAGTCTGTTCTCACCCTGCTGATAAAGACATACCCGAGTTCTCACAGTTCCACATAGCTAGGGAAGCCTCACAATCATGGCAGAAAGCAAAGGGGAAACAAAACGCATCTTACGTGGCGGTAGGCAAGAGGGCATGTGTAGGGTAGTAACTCTCACCATCAGATCTCATGAGACTCACTATGACAAGAAAAACCTGCCCCATGATTCAGGTACCTCCCACTTGCTCCCTCCCATGACATGTAGGGATTATATATATGATTCAAGGTGAGATTTAGGTGGGGACATAGAGCCAAACCATATTATTCCCAAGATATTTTTAAGCATAAAAAAACTTGCAAAATTATGCTTACATAATACCACATATATAAACACTTCCACCCCACAGAACCATACGAATATTTTCTACTGTTACTTATACATGTATCTAGATGCATGATGATACCATGTGTGTTAACCTTCACCCCATAGGACAATACTATATGTTTTCTATGGTTACAAAGTATATATATATAAATGCATATGGGAAGTTTGGGAAAATACAGAAACATGGGTTATCTCTGTGGAGGGGGTCAGCATTGTAAGTGATAACCAAAGCAGATTTTAGCCTGATCTGTAATGTTTACATTTTTATAAGGAGACTCTATTAATATATCACATGTCATCATTAAGAATCTGCTTATTTATTTATTTTGAAATAGTCTTTGTCACCTAGGCTGGAGTGCAGTGGTACAAACTTGGCTCACTGCAACATCCGCCTCCTGTATTCAACTGATTCTCCCGCCTCAGCCTCCAAGGGTAGCTGGGATTGCAGGTGCTTGCCACCACACCCGGCTAATTTTTGTATTTTTAATAGGGATTTCACCATGTCGGCCAGGCTGGTCTCAAACTCCTGAACTCAAGTTATCTGCCTGCCGCAGCCTTTCAAAGTACTGCAATTATCGGCGTGAGCCACCACACGCAGCCAAGAATCTGTTTTTTTAAAAAAAAATCTAAACACAAATCTAGCTAATTTGTGGGTTCAGCCACATCTGCCTGAGTCTTGGCCTCATGTGACCATTGTTTCTGTGGACATGGGCCACACACCTGCAGGCCAGGGAGAGGCAGCCCACACCACTGGGGCTAGGAAAGGCCACCGGTGCATCCAGTTCAAACTCCCCTTGCCTCCTCAATCCTGCACTTCTCCTTTCTCTGGAACCACATTCTCTTTAATTGGAAATCACCACATGCTTGTTGGGAACCTTTGTGCCTGCTTCTTTCTCTCCAGTCCCTTTCCCAGAGTTGATTACCACCCCCACAAGTAAAGCCCAGACCTGCTGATTTGTTCCCGCACAGGGAAGATGTAGGAGCCTCCCAGGGTGAGACATCAGGGACACAGGCAAAGGAGATCAAGCCGAGGTAGGCAGCATTCAGCAGAACACCCACCAGGGCTGATAACTCCTGTCCACACCTGAGTACACACACCACCAGTACCTCAAGTGCCACCAGCAGTTGGCAACTCATCACCACAATTTGCTTCTATATGCCTCAACCTCAAGTTGAGAAACTGCTCAAAAGTGAGATCTGAGGTTAGGGAGAATCTAAGGCATTCGTGGCTTTCTGCAGAAGACAAACCCCTGTTCTTCTCTGGAAACTCCATCAATGTATTCACCCATGTACCTTAGAGTCACTCAGTTGACCCAGGACCTTGAGTTCTGGATGGAGGCATAGGAGCCCATAGAGCTGAGAAAGTTGGCTGTTTACAGCTCGCTCTGTCCTAGTAGCCGTGACTAGGTATTCTTGGGGACCATTGAATTTTGATCAGCAGTTCCCAGCTTGCTGGATAGCGCCCACACAGGCTGAACTGTGAAGGGCATAACTTTCTTGTCTGTACCTGCCTACTGCCTAAGCTGCTAAGAGATTAGGTTTTGATTTTGGAATTTAACCTAATTCTTTCCTTCTAGACAAGACGAGTCAACTTTTCCTCTTAACATGTTTGCCAAGAGAAAAAATAACTTTCTTAACCATCTGACACTTAAACCAAAGATTCATTATTTTTAACCAAGAGGACAAAATGTTCCAATAAGAATACTATATACATCAGTGAAAGATAAGGACCGGTTGTGGCCTGGGAGATGGCTAAAGCCTCCCAAAGATATTCTTCTATCACTGCTGGATCTGCCATTCGACCTCTAGAATATAGCCAAGAAGAAAAAGTATAATATTTTGGCAAGATAACATACACACTACAGACTCTCAATACCTTTTTTCTGGTCTTTAATTTGTTTTTAATTTTTAATTGACACATATTAATTGTACATATTTGTGAGATACACAACAGTGTTTCAATACATATAATGTATAGGGATCACATCAGGATTTGGGTTGATTTTATGGTTTCTGAAGAACTAGAGGCTGGTATTCAGACTAAGATGCATGTTACAGTTCCTCCTCCTCATTTTCCAGGAGTGGGAGGAGGTAATAAAGTCCATTGCCATCTGTACTTCAAGCTCTAGACTAGGTTCTCATGCCACGGAACTCGAGATATACCAAGGAGTTAACATGTCTCATACGTAGAACAGAGACCCATGGGAATAATACAACCTTATGGTTTTTAAATATTTTACTAAGACCCTTCTTCCATATTGCTCTGGATCTGGAAACAGGACCATTTACTGGTTATAAAGCCCTGTTTACTAAGGCAAACTGAAGGGTTTAATTTGTATCCTAGATTTTAAAATTTACAAATATCAAGTACATGTGAGTGTGTGTGTGAAGCTTTTGGAACATCACTTAAGAACTCCTCAGAAAACCCTGGGTCAAGCCTTTATCGCACACACTCAGGTAAATGGGTCTGTTCTGAAGACCAAATTTTGCCTTGGATGATGTGTTCTAAGATCTAATCTTGGGAGGATCAGGATGCCAGGAACACAAGCAAGCCCATTTGACTCTCACAATAAGCCACATTCTCCAGTGGGGCAGGTTTAACATCAACACACATTCTCAAAAATAAGGGGGAGGTATAACTAAATGAGCACTCACTCAGACAAACTACACAGATATTTGGTAAATCTATTTGTAAATAAAGTGGAAAAGAAGAGGCTCTGCTTTCTTCTCAGCCCTGTGTTGCTAACTGGTTAGAGAAAAGATTGAAAGAGGTCGTATGCACAATCCGTATTTAAGAATTCCTGTTACCCTGGATCAGTACTCTGGTTTCTCACTCATATGAACACTTACACAATAGTTGGTCCCGAAACAATTCAACTCATCAAAAAACAAATAGCAATTTTAAAGTGGAACTGAGAAGCTTTATAGCAGAGCTACAAGAAAAAAGAAAAGAAACAAGACGAACAAATGGCAGACACAGAACACCTCCCAGAAAATATTGCTACAGGGTAGATAAAATGTTTGAAAAAACATATCATTTTTACAAGTTTTAAAATTCAGTGAAACAATCAACACTGTAAAGGAAATAAAAGAAATACAAGCGCTCAGAGATAACATGGGGAAAATATACAAGGAGGCAAAACATGAATTACTGCCAAAACTCAGGAAAGAAACAGAAAAGAATTAGAAGCAGCATAGAGGATAACAAACATTGCCTATAAGACAGCAAAGGACATAGAGGACAGAACCAAAAATAGTAAAATAAATAAAAATGAATAAGAGTTAAAGACATTGAAAGAGAACATGGTAGTTATAGAAGACAAAGAAAATTAGTATTTATATAATTAGCGACCCCAAAGAAGATAACCAAAATAACAGAACATATAAAATAATAAGATGCCAGGTGTGGTGGCTCATGCTTGTCATCCTAGCACTTTGAAAGACCCAGGCGGGCAGATCACTTGAGGTCCGGAGTTTGAGACCAGCCTGACCAACATGGAGAAACCCCAACTCTACTAAAAATACAAAAAAATTAGCCAGGCATGGTAGCACATGCCTATAATCCCAGCTACTTGGGAGGCTGAGGCAGGAGAATCACTTTAACCTGGGAGGCAGAGGTTGCAGTGAGCCGAGATTGAGCCACTGCACTCCTTGGAAAACTGTGGCAACTCAACAAAGACAGGGCCACCAACACCCTAACCATTTAGGAATGACAGTTTGGGTCTTCACTTGGAAAAAAGCCTCCAAACAAATGAAAGGCTGGTGGGCAAAGAGGGAAACATGGGGTGGGTGAGGTAAGAGGCAGCTAGGATATCAGCTTAGGATTGGGAACTTTCCCCCTTTCTGACACTACCTAGATGAAATACTGGTTTGTTGTTATTTACGTTGTATTTCAGGAGCATAAGCATTACCCTACAGTAGTCATGGTGATATTTAAAGGATTTTGTTACTTTTATCCAAAACAAAAAAAATATATTTTCAAGTTTTTTTGTTTTATCTTGTTTTGTTTTTTGAGTCTTGCTCTGTTCAGGCTGCAGTTCAGGCTGCGATCTCAGCTCACTGTAGCCTCCACCTCCCGGGTTCAAGCAATTATCCTGCCTCAGACTCCTAAGAAGCTGAGATTACAAGCACGCACCAGCACACCAGGCTAATTTTTGTATTTTTAGTAGAGACGAGGTTTTGTCATGTTGGCCAGGATGGTCTTGAACTCCTGGCCTAAAGTGATCCCCCTGCCTCAGCCTCCCAAATGCTGGGATTACAGGCACGAGCCACCACGCCCAGCTTAAAGTATTTTGTCTACCAAATAATTCTTGCTGTGCAGCTCCCAACACATTGGATCAATCAAGGCCATTCATCCCCTCAGGAGAACATCAGACAAAGCCAAGAGCACAGGAGTCAGGGGACGCAAGTGACTAAATGTGTCCTGGCCCCATACAGCCAGATCAATTATAGAGGAAAGGTGCCAGGGTGGGTGTGGAATTCCTAAACTAGATCCTGGCTTTCAAACTGGAAAGATTCCAAGGCATCAGACTCTCCAAAAGGGAACTGCTTGGGCAGGAAGGAGCTCTAAGCACTGAATGTGGGATGAGGCAGGGAGAGGGCCAGAGGCAGCCACCTCTCCAGAGTGCCCCTTGACTCTCTGCATCATTGATGGAATCTAGAAATAGCCAAGTGCTCCCAGAAATAACCACAAATTATGGTATCTGTCAGGCACCATCCCAGGGAAGGATCTAATGGAAAACACTAAAGGTCCTTGATCTCATGAAACTTACAATCAGGAGGTATCAGGCAATAAGCAATTTACTGAATAAACAAACAACGTCAATTCATATAGGGAAGGTGTTAAATACTGGAATATTATTCGATGATATTAATTGAAGCATCATTTATAACAAGCTAAAGTGTCTACAAATATACAACTGGTTATATAAACTTTTCCATTGAATGGAATACTCTGAAAATACTAAATTAGACAAGGAAGAACTGTAAGTGTTCATAGGGAAAGATGTCCAGGATTCATTGTTAGTGAAAAAAGCAGGTATAGCATCATATATATATGACAATCCTATTTGGTTTATATTTTAATGCAGTTGTGTATGTATAATGACTAGAAATATATGTACCAAACTACAGACAATGGTTATTTTAGAGGAGTGAGATTATGGTATGGGCCAATAGCAGGGAAAACTTTTACTTTCTGCATTTTGTACTTCTACATTGTTTTATATCAAAATAAGCATATGCCATTCACCACCTACCTCCAAAATAGGGGTGGAGGAGGAGAATGGCAGCTCAAAGTGGTAGGAAAGAATAACCCATTTTGCAAACTTCTATTTCTTGTTTAACTAACTTGACACTTCAGGTAAATTGAGGCATATTGCAGTTTAAACTATGTATCAAGATAAGAATGAAAATAGGCAATATTATGAATTTCATTATCTTAAATGCTATTCTAGAAGTTTCCAAATTGTTTCTTACCAGATAAACATTTCCTTTCCTTCAGTTTTGTACAAGATAAAATATGCTTGTTTCTGAAACACAACATGTAAAATTTCATTGATTCTATATATGATATTAATGTATAAAATTCAGAGTTGGTTTTTACCTTCTACTGTAACTTAGTTTAGAACTTAACTTTGATGACTGTCCAGTGTCTCTGGATAGAGATCTTAGAAGTAGTTGATGTGTTTTAGTCCTATACAGAATTCTAAGTTAAATATTTCAAGACGGCTTTGGTCCGCCAAGCCTGACTGCTGGTATGCAGACATGAACAAATCACTAAGAAAAATAATTAAAACCCTTACTTTGGATATGCAGCTTGGAAACCAGCATATCTGTTGAACGTATTAACAATGACTCATAACCACATGAGTTAAATATGCTGAGAAATTAAGTGTTTAGCTCATAGTTCTGGGTGTCCTGAAGTCTGGGATTACTATAACTCCAACAGAAAATCGTGATTGGATTAGATACTGGACCCAACTCCTAACTTCAAAGCCAAGAGTTTGCTAATAATGTACCCTGTAGGACTCAGACAGGAGGGGAACCTCCCTGTCTCCCTCTGCCTTCTGTTTTCCAGTACTCTGTCAGGCAAGAGGGGGAAAATATCCTTGCAGCAGCCCGTGGTGTGACTTGGATTATTGCTTCAGATGCAAAGGCCAAAAATCTCAGAACAAAAGGAATTCTGGTGACAAGTTTTAAGGAGAAAAAAAGTTGTACTTCCTCACCATCTTAGGGGATCCACAGGAGGCCTCAGGACAATGCAACTTGTATTTGGGCCTCCTCCAGCAGTGGAAGCAGCAGATGGGTGTCCGCTGGCAATCTGTCATCTCTCTCTGCATGCTCTTGACCTTGGGAGTCACAGCTCTGCAGTGGGAACACTCCAGAGTTTCAGGCCTCCAGGGACAAACTACTCTCTGGAAAGGAGCTGATGTGCTTGCTCACTTTAAACTGTAAATGCTGTTGGAGTGTAATCTTCCCAGATACATGAAAAACAAGATATAGAATTTTGCTAAGTGAGAGAAAGAAAAAAACTACTAATACATGCAACAATGGATAAATCTCAAAAACATTACACTGAGAAAAGGAAACCAGACACAATGCGCACACAAAAAGCACATCGTCCAGAATTGGGTGAGTGACGGGTTAACCTGCAAAGGGTTATATGGTTGTATAGGCATGTCTATCATCTCTCCATAAAATGTGTAGGCCAATGTCACCTATTTGGGCTTCATCCAAAGTTCTGAGGAAAAAGGACAGTCATCTTTAACATATCTGTGTCCTCAACCAAAAGCTGCCAATTGCCAACTCAATATCCATTCCTCCAACCTTTTTCATTGCAAAACTCCAGTTTACTCAAGTAGAAATTCTATTCTACATGGGGAAATTAGTCCCAGGAATTTCTTCTTGATTTGCCTAAGTCTATTGTGGTTATCTCACTCCCTGGATTAAGGATTATTTTAGAGTTGAGTATGTGGCCTCGTTCTGGCCAATGAGATGTGTACAGGGGAGGGGGCTCCTAAGAAAGATTCTCTTCCTCAAGAAAGAGATAATGCAAGAGATGGTCCTCTTCTTCCTCTAGACATTGTGGCATCCATCAGGGACACCTGAGTCAGCTGTCTCCCAGGGACGATGGTAGTGTGAGGACAAAGCCAGAATCTTAAAATGGCAGAACCTAAAGATGGAAAAAAACTTGAATCCTTGATGATGTAGTTGAGCTCTGAATTAACTCATCCCAGAGCAGCCCTCCTTCTGAACTTCTTGTTAAAAGAGAAAAAAAAATTCCTTATTGATTAAGTCATACTGAGTTGGAGTTTCTATTACATGCTGCTGAGAGCGTCTTAACTGATTTAACAATCAACTTTTTTGGGGGGTAATGCATATTTCCCAATATAGCATCTATGACATAAAAGACATTCAGTCAGTGTTTGTTGAAATATCATAAGAAATGTATATGGCTGGGCATGATGGCTCACGCTTGTAATCCCAGCACTTTGGGAGGCCGAGGCAGGCAGATCACTTGAGATCAAGTGCTCGAGACAAGCCTGGTCAACATGGTAAAACCCCATCTCTACTAAAAATACAAAAATGAGCCAGGTGTGGTGGCACACACCTGTAATCCCAGCTATTTGGGAGGCTGAGGCAGAAGAATTGCTTGAACCTGGGAGGCAGAGGTTGCAGTGAGCTGAGATGGCTCAACCGCACTCCAGCCTGGATGACAGATTGAGACTCTGCCAAAGGAAAAAAAGAAAAGAATGTGTATATCAGACACGTTGATAACTACAGATGCATCATTCCATCCAAATAAGCCTGAATTTGAGCTTATTTATACTGCAAAATGAGTAGACAAGTAAGAGAAATGTAGGATCTATGTGGAGTGAGGCCATGTGGAAATCACTGATGGTTAAGCTTACCAGGGAGCTGGGCACAGTGGCTCATGCCTGTAGTATCAGCTACGCAGGAGGCTAAAGCAAGAAGATTGTGTGAGCCCAGGAATTTGAGGCTGCACTGAGCTATGATCACACCATTGCACTCCAGCCTGGGCGACAGAGAGAGACTCTGTCTCTAAAAAATAAATAAATAAAGGTAGCAGGGAAAGCAACAGTAACCAGTAACCATTTGGCTGGGGAAATGTCATTTACAACTACAGGAACTTCAACCTTTAGTATGAAATCCTTGAAAATTCTGCAATAAACACGAGGAAATGATGGCAAGGCAGGATAAGTGACAAGCTGCAAGCTTTTCCGAATCTGAAGGCTGATAAAGATTAATCAGATGCTGAACCTCTAGAATAAAAGGTTGGAAGCTTTTTGTTACACCCTGAGTTCCTCTACTCTTTGGTACTTAGCTAAATCCTACTCCATACAGATCTGCTTTGCATATTGCCACAGCCAAAGCGATTTTTGCAAGGAAGGTGATGGCAATTCCAGTAAGCCTTTGTTCAAAAGATTACCCAGAGCCATGGTTTCATGAGGACCTTAATCAACACTGTACTATTCCACCCAATCATACCCACTGATTTAAAATAGACTTTATTTTTTAGAGCAGTTTTTGGTTCACAGCAAAGTTGAACAGAAGATGCAGATAGTTCCCAAATTTTCCCTTCCCCGACCCCAGACAGCCTCCCCCCTGCCAACATCTGCCACTGGGTGGGGCATGTGTAGCAAGTGATGAGCCTATATTGATGCATCATTATCACCCAAAGCCCATAGTTTACATCAGGGTTTACTTTCTTGATATACATTCTGTGCACTTGGGCAAATGTATAATGACATGTATCCGCCATTGAAGTATGGTACAGAATAGTTTTGGTGTCTTGTTTATAAGCTTATAAACTATGTATGCATTTCATTTTTACTGGTGTAGTTAACTACAGCAGGCAAAATAGAAGAGGGAATGTAACAATCACCTTACACCTTTTTCAAACAGATAAACTGGTAGAGGACTCTGTAACTGAAGAATATCATAAGAATTGAGACCTTTTTTTGCCATGGAAACAAAGAACACACCATTGGAAATAAAGACCAGTGTGGGAACAACCAGTGCGCTAAAGTGCAATAATGATTATTATTATAGAGGTATGGTAGCAATCATGAAGAGCAATTTGAAATACATGCCTAATAATTGAGTTTCTGCCAAAGAACCAATACTCCAGGAACCTAAAGACTATACTGGGTCTAGGAAAAGAATCTGAGCATTGTGAGAATCTGAGCCTAAGTTTCATCTGAGGAATTAGCAAGAGATAACAAAATGCTTGTGGAAATGACTGACCAGAAAATTCAGTGTGTGTCAGTGACATTTTCCAGACAGACACAAGGTTTCTTAGTAAGAGGGGCCCCACACATGATCCTCCAAAGAAGAAAAAAAGCACATTCCATTAAGACTACTGTAGAATCCTGGGAAGGCAGGAAGCAGACATAATACAGACAAGCCACTGAGTAAGTGGGGAAGTTTGCAAAGTTTCTTGGACTTTGCATAAAATATTTATAAAAATGGATCTTCTCTGGAACATTCCATTGCAACCACAAATAAGCTAGGGCTACTTACCTAAAAACAAAGCTGGGTTCTGTGATTAGCTTTTGTGTGCTAGAAAAACTACTCATACAAGAAGAGAGTGGATATCACGGGTTAACATTTATGAATGGCTCTTGATGATACATCCTTTGAACTTGGGGATTTATTTCCCCTGGTGCTTTATCCTAAGCCCAACTCCTGGAGTCTCTCATTTCCAAAAGATAACTAGAGCTGAAATGACTGGTGGGAGGTTGGGCAAACAAGCCAAAGACTTTCCTGTGGTTGATAGAAAGGGGGAAATGGTAAGAGGGTCACTGCTGAGTGAGACTATGTTCTGTGGCAGACACTCTAAGTTGTATGCTCAGCACTCGATCACTGCACCACCACTCACCCTTCTTTTTTGCTATAGAACCCAAATGTCATTCATTATCCTCCAGGCGGCCATGCCCTTCAGGGGAGACACTGTTTCTTTCTAGCCTCATGGGGTTAATATCCCTTACCAAATGACTTGTTTTAGGAAACAGGCAAGTGAGACAATCCTGGCCAGTGAGACAGGAGGAAAGCCTGCAGGGAGGACTCTGGGAATAATTTTCCCACTCTTGAAAGAGAACACACAAAGGACCCTTTCATGTATGGAAAAGTCAGGAAGGAGGAAATGCATGCTGTGAACAAAGGCTAACGGCAAGGAGACAGGCAGGAGGAGGACAGCACCAGGGTGCCAAGAAAATCAACGAACCCCAAAGCCCAGGAGATCACCAAAGATTCAGGAGATGGTGCAATGCCAAAGCCTCAAGCTGAGGAACAAAATCAATAGTCCAAGAATCTGGGAAGACCAACAGGTGTTTCACAGGGTGACACTTCTGATCTTATACTGAGGATATTTGTTCTCTGTTGTGAGTTTAACTCCATTGCACAGGTGTGTGTGTGCTCAGCTCTGTGTGTGAGGTAAATGAAAATCTAAGTTTTTCTCACGTGGGTGGATCTTCATTACAGCATGGACCAGGGTTCTGCTCCTATGACCGGGCTCTCTCCCAGTTTTTCTCCTACTTCTCCAGCCTCTTCAATGGAGCTCTTTCCTTCTTCTGCCCATATCATAGTCATTTGTTCTCAAAATACGATCCAGGAGCCCTTGGGAGTCCCTTTGGCACTTTCAGGGAGAATGTGACAACCAAAACTATTTTCATAATAATACCAAGGCTTTATTTGATATATTCACTCTCCTCCTCTTACACATGCAATGGTGGAATTTCCAAGAGATATGAGGTAATTTTTTTTTATTTTGAAAATACAGTTTTTTAAATTAAAAACCTGTTATTTATTCTAACGTATAATGGGTGAATTACTGCTACATTAAAATGAACTAAAAATGAATTTTTAAATTTCTCAGTTTCAGATTCTATTGCATGCTTCCTTGACTAGCACCATCAGAGCTTACTAGAATTGTAGAATTTTGAGCCAGGTACCGTGACATGCACTTGCAGTCCTAGAGACTGGGGAGGCTAAGGCAAGAGGATCAATTAAGCTCTGGAGTTGGAGGCTGTAGTCTGCTATGGTTACACCTGTGAACAGCCACTGCACTCCAGCCTGAACAACATATCTAGGCCTTGTTTCTTAAAATAAAAAAGAAAGAAATGCAGATTCTTGGGCACCTTCCCAGACCTATTAACTCAGAAGCCCTGGAGGTGAGTCCCAGCAATCCTGTTTCACAAGCCCTCTGGGGGATGCTCAGGCACAGGGAAGTTTAAGAACCTCTGCTGTCATACACCAGTCCCCCACCACTTCTCCAAGGTGGGCAGAAACACATTCCTAAGTCTTCTGAACACAAGTCCCCAAGAGACATGGCTCCCACATGAGTTATGCACCTGTCTTAGGATACTAGGGCTGTCATAATAAAATACCTCAGACTGGGTGGCTTAAACAACAGAAATTTCTTTTCTTACAGTTCTGGGTGCTCAAAGTCTGAGGTGAAGGCAGGTTTGGTGTCTGCTGAAGCCTCTCCCCTTGTCTTGCTGGTGGCTGCCTTCTCCCTGGAGCGGCACATGGTCTTTTCCCTGTGTGCGTGCATCTCTGGTGTTTCTCTGCATGTCCAAATTTCCTCTTCTTATGACACCAGTCATGTTGGATTAGGCCCACCCTAATGACCTCATTTTAAATGAATCATCGCTTTAAAGTCCCCATCTCCAAATACAATCATGCTCTGAGGTTCTGGGGGTTAGAGCTTTAACATACCCACTTTTGAGGAGACGCAATTAAGCCTATAACAGCATCTAACTGTTAATAACTTTATTTACCCTAGTGGTGGGGGAGCATTCAAGAAAGCTAGCAGGCTCTAGAAACTGGGGCTTCAGAAATATCCTGCTTGGAAATTGCTCTCCTGAGTACTCTGTCTAGTCACAGAGTACTTAGATTTACCGTTTGCCATGTTAAAATGCAAATATTCCTAGGAAGCATTTGCTGAAACACCAACTGCTTTCCCCACATAATCATGTTGCCTTTCCCCCAGCTGAGATTAGGTCTAAGGAACTAGGAATTCAGGCCTGATGTGAGTGGTAAAGTAAAACAAAGTCAGTAATCAACGATTGCAATTTAGAGATGGGTGGAGAGACACAGACGCTAAGGAGGGGATCCCTGGGGGAAGGTGGGAAAACCTCCGTGGGTCTATTTGGGCTCATTGCTGAGATCACTGTGGAGCAGGAGAAAAGGAAGCAATGAAGGGCAGTTGGCTTGGATTTTCTGATTGTTTCTGCAGAAGGGTAAGGAAAGTGAGAGCAGGCATGTAATGAATGGCTACAATAGGCATTCAGAAGGAGACATGGAGGGGAAAGTGGGTGTTATATGCAGTGATGGCCCTTACTACCACTGGGGGGTCAATTAGTCACCCTGCTCCCAGATTCTAAAACCGATGGGAAGAAAATGTCAGTTTATTAATGGTAAAGCAGGCTTATAGAATACACCTTGGACAAAAGCCAGTCTCCTGAAGCACCTGCTGCCCCCAAACATTGCTGCAAACCCAGCCTCAATATGTCAGATAACTGGCTAAACCCACAGAAAATGATGATGACAGGAGCCCAGTAAATAGGCCCAGATCTTCACCATCTGCTCTGCCACTTCATCACAGTCATTCCTCATGGACAGACTACTGGATTTCCTTTCTTGCTCCTCCATCCCTCTTCTCCACAAAAGATCCTTGAACCAGGCCCTGCATGTCGCCATGTACCACAGTTCTAGAAAAGAGTTGAACAATGCATGACATGTGCATTTCCAGACAAGACTAGGCCTTCAGCCCAAAGGTTTTTACCACCCACGCTGAAGTCTCCATACTCATTGCCATTGCATCTGTAAACACATTTCCTAAACTTCCCTCATCCCAGAACTATAACATGATCTGCACATTGGTTTGTATCCATATTAAAATGGCACACTTCCATACTCAAGTATCTGCCCTCTAGGATGAGGCATCTAGACAGGCTACTTAGCCTCAGTGTACCTTAGGGCCCTGTCTTCCTTAGCCACCCTGCTTAGCTTGGTGGTCATCTCTATGTTGGTGAGTCCTCCACCAAGCTTCAGCATTGTCTTTCCAACTGCCTATAGGACAGCACTCTCAGATGTCCCTCAGGTACCTTCAATCCAAAAGGTCCAAGATTGCATTTGTTTATTTTTGCCCTGAAAACTGTTCCTTTTGCTATACTTTATATCCCAGTTTCTGATCACAATCCATGGATTGTCCCCTAAGCTAGAAATCTAGAAAGGGGAGGGGAATCATTGTGATCATCTCACTCTAATTGCATTTCCTAGATTTTTCTCACCACGAAGCTCAGTTCCTTGTTATCTCTAACTTCTACCAGTGGGCCCCAATCTCTTTTCTCCTGAGAAACAAATATTCATGCATCATCACAGCAGATATGTGCAGGACACTCTATGGTCATCAACATGCCGCACTGATGAAACAGGCTTCAGATCCTGGGCAGTTTCCAGGCCCTGCAGGAACCAGAGACCATCCTCAGGCAAATTAGACACAGCGCCGTGGCTGCGAGCCACTGGCTTGCACAACAGCAATAGCTTTCTAAATCATCTCCCTGGATACAATGTGGCTCCCTCAAGTCCTGCCTTTCCATGCAGCCAAAAGTTTCTGCCTAAACAAACCTCACCAGGCCAGTTATTAGATAACAACCTCCCAAAGCTTCCCACAGACTCCAGGACAAAACCAGTCACCTTCCCAAGGAACACAGAGCGCACCATAGTCTAACCCCTGCTAGCCCCTCCAGCTTCATTTGTGGACACTCTCTGCCTTGTACCATAAGCTCTAGCAACCCCGGATGCACAGCTTCTTGAATGTGGGGCTGTTCCCTGCCAGTCCTCATACTGCCGCCTTAACTAAATGCCCTTCCTTTCATTACTCTCCACGTTGATTCCCCCAATTCCCAGTGTCTGCCCTTTGCCTGGCTAACTCTAATCTGCTCTTTATAATGGCCAGGTATCACCTCCTCCAGGAAGCCTTCCATGGCCTCTTTCTCTCTTCAATCTCCCCATTTCAGGCAACCTGTACTCACTTTCACCATGGCACCAATTACCCTGTTCTGCACTCACCACGTTAGAAATCTTTCTAAGCACAGAGCTATTTGAGGACAGAGACCATGCCTTTTTCTTAACCTCTTTCCTCAGTGTTTAGCACAGGAACCTAATTCATAGTAGCTGCTCCATAAATGTTAGCTGAGTGAATGAATGAATGGTTTCCAGGAATAACGGAGAAACCGCATGTGACAGAGTCAACAGAGCACCATATGTAGAGACAGTCCAAAGTGCTGGAAGTGATTTACAACGTTGCCAGGTGAGACAGGGCTGGGGGCAGGGGTAAGGCATGGGATATCCTCACAATGAAAAGTCCTGCAATAAAATTGAGGAAAGGTGGAGTGCCTAATCCCTTCTTTTTAAAGCATAGGGTCTGTCCCTACAGCCTTGCCACTCTTAAACTGTCTGTGATTCAAGACTGTTTTGAGTTTAGGCATCCAGTTTCAGTCCCTGAGACATGTACTGCCTACCAAGCTCAATTTCCGGGAGTTAAACATTGTCCACTCATATCCTATTTCTAGAATATAATCTTTGTCTTCCAAGATCAATTGCCATATGTGAACTACCTTCAAATAGGGGCCCTCACAGAGGTCCTGCTGCACATTTAGACAGTACCTGTGCTCCTGCGTACTCGCCACCAGAGCAACTGGACTATTATCACAATGCAAACATCAGCCTGAAAGGCTTGCTTCCACTCTTGGCACTTCCTGGAACGTGGCTGATCATCTCAGGGAAGTTTACACTATCCTCTTAAGCACAATAGAAGCTTTCCTCTCCCTTTTGTGACAACCCTTCAGGTTTTTGCATCTCGCTTCCCTTAGCTAGGCTTCTCCATTTTTTCGACAATTTGAAAACTTCTTTTGAGATGGTTTCTAAACCCCTTCACAATCATGCTCACTTTACTTAGAAGCATTCCTGTGTGTATTCACAAAATCTTGCTCTTAAACTGTGTTGTCTGGAATAGAACCCAGTACTGGAGAGCTGTTCTTAAGCATGTACAACAGTTGACATCTGTCAGTGCACTTACAAGATTGCCTTGGTTTTTAGTAATCATATCAGCCCAGCCTTGATAATTGTAAAATATGGAGCAATATAATGATAATTAAGCCAGGCACAGTGACACAACTGTCACTCCAGCACTTTGGGAGGCCAAGGCCGGCAGATCACCTGAGGTCAGGAGTTCGAGACCCGCCTGGCCAACACAGTGAACCCTGTCTCTACTAAAAAAAATACAAAAATTAGTTGGGCATGGTGGTGTGCGCCTGTAGTTCCAGCTATTCAGGAGGCTGAGGCACGAGAATTGCTTGAACTGGGAGGCGGAGGTTGCAGTGAGCTGAGATTATGCCACTGTACTCCAGCCTGGGTGACAGAGTGAGACTCAGTATCAAAAAAAAGAAAAAAAGATAATTAGAGTAGAAATGCAGGATTTTGTCTTTGTCTGTGTGAATGAATATGGGGTGGCAAGGCAGGGGGACTGAGGGTAGCACGGGAATGTAATATTCCAGCCATAACTTTGAAATGTTATCAGACATTTAATACAGTGTTGCCAAGATGCAGAGGTTCCTGGAGACATATTAAGCAGATGCTGAGGATATAGCTGGCTCTTAGAATAATTCTACCTAACAGAAAAGGCAGAAGGGAGTAAGGCAAGGGTGTAAATTTCCTGTGATACCCAAAGGAGCAATCACCTTAACAACTGAGGCTCATGCCAAGCATTCCAGTTACTTGATGAAGAAATTTTACCATGAAACCATGAAGGGGTTAATATTGCCACTGGGTTATTTTCAAATCCAGTAAAGAACATGGGAAGGGAGTTTGCCTAGACTTAATTTTAATTTTCTACACAGTGGTTAGCAAGTCTTAACAACCAGTAATCTCTTTGCCATATTGACAATGAATTATTCCATTATCTCTTGTTTTGTTCTTTGAATACTGTCTTGTTTTGTATGTGGATTAGTCCATTCTCACAGGGCTATAAATACATGAAACGGGTAATTTATAAAGAAAAAAAGCTTAATTGGCTCACAGTTCCACAGTGTGTATAGGAAGCATGGCTGGGGAGGCCTCAGGAAACTTTCAATAATGGCAGAAGGGGAGCCAGGCACATCCTACATGGATGGAGCAGGAGGAAGACAGTAAAGGGGGAGGAGCTACATACTTGTGTTAAACAACCAGATCTCTCGAGAACTCACTCACTATCACCAGAACAGCAAGGGGACAATCTGCCCCCATTATCCAATCACCTCCCACAAGGACCCTCCTCCAGAATTGGGGGTTACAATTCAACATGAGGTTTGGGAGGGGGCCCAAATCCAAACCATATCAGTATCTAAACCTCTTAATCTTGCTCTCTTCTATCACCCATCAATTGCATTTTTTTACTCTTTAGCATTCTCTATTGGATAGTTTAGGGAGAGGTGAAACTATATTCAGCTTGCTTTGCCATTTACTACAAACCCTGTGGAGTGAGGGAGGAGATTAAAATTAGTGACTTAATTCAATTTCCACTACAATGACTGACTTTATACCAACAAACACAATCACATCTCTAGTAGCCAGAGGAGCTGGAGAAGAACAACAAGAAATCATAGTGCAGCTGATAGAGTTGGAGATTTGTGGAGGGAGACTGGAGAACTGGACATACTTTGTAAACCTAAGTGTTTTGAGATGCAATTTCAAAACTTCTGCTTACTTTGGCTTCCTTTTATCAAAAACAGGTAGTTCTTTGTACTTTGAAAGAGACATACAGGCTGCAAAGAGTCATCTGAACTGCCCAGAAATGTCTTTAATCTTGACCGTTTTCAAACACAGATCTCCACAGTGAACAATTTTCTGAGGAATTCTTACAATGCAGTCTGTTCAGAGGATGCTGGATGCTGATTTAAAAACCTCTGTACACAGAGAATAATGAAGAGAGAAAGAAAGTGCATGGTTTCGGGTAACTTAATAAAAAGGGAGAAAATTTGACTGGAAATGAAAGACTACCCGTGTTGAAAGCATATAGCATGCTATGATTCAGAATAAATGAAATGGAATTCTTCCAGGTCTAAGAGACCAGCGCTTGCCCCCAAGCACTGCAGAGAATGTTGGCTTATAGTTGTATAAATTTGCAGAAATAAAAAAGGATGCATGTAGAACATACCATAATTGCAGGCCAGGGACTTTCAGTTATCTTTCACCAATAATTTAGGGTCTATGATTTACCATCAACTTGTATTCTCTTAGAACTACAAAAATTCCAGTCACTCATAAACTGATAAGGATGGTATATATTTAATGTCTATCAGTACAGAGTGTGGGTAGGTTAACCATTTAATACCAATATAAACAGCCTGGTAACCTAGGTATTTAAGAATGTGGGTGAAGCTGCCACACTGTTGGATTTTATGTCTGTTTGTGTGCATGGGAACATGAGCCGGTGGAGGGAGGAATTCAGTAACCTCCTTCTGGGAGCGATTGGTGCTGTTTGCCTTCAGATCCATTCTTTAAGCTTCTCTGGCTCTGCTCCAACCTCTGAAGGCTGTTTCCCAGGCTCCTGTTTCGTAGACCTCCAGTTGGGCATAGCCAATCAAAAGTTGGAGGATGGAAATAAGAGAGAAGCCAAAATATTGCTCATCTGCCTTCTTTGCCACAGGTGGCTCTTCTGGCAGTGGCTTCATCTTTTTCATGGTTCCAGCTTCCAATGGAAAAGCCCAACATGATAGCAACTTTGACTGGACACCTTAAGTCTCTCCATCTTAGGGGTGGTAGCAGTTTACAAGCTACTGCCAATTTGGGGTGGGGGTGCCTAACTGTCCTCTGTATAGCTTGTAGTCTGTGTGGATGATCCATTTGTTACATTAAGTTAACTCTTCTAAAATAATCAGAGTTGTTTCTATTTCCCAGATGGACCCTGAATGATAAAACTGATGTATAGGTTAGGTGTTTTCCACTGAAATATGACTTCCTTTAATCTATATGGAATCCCCTAATTATCTAATTAAAATAACAATAACGAATATGTCTTGAGCGCTCTCTAAGAACTAGGTACTGTGCTAGGCCAGCATTCTCCCAGTTGGTCTTTTTTTTGTTGTTTATTTTTTTTGAGGTAGAATCTTGCTCTGTCACCCAGGCTGGAGTATAATGGCACGATGTCAGCTCACTGCAACCTCCATCTCCTGGATTCAAGCGATTCTCCTGCCTCAGCCTCCTGAGTAGCTGGGATTACAGGCATGTGCCACCATGCCTGGCTAATTTTTGTATTTTTAGTAGAGACAGGGTTTCACCATGTTGGTCAGGCTGGTCTCGAGCTCCTGACCTCATTATCTGTCCGCCTCAGCCTCCCAAAGTGCTGGGATTACAGGCATGAGCCACCACACCTGGCCTTCCAGTTGGTCTTCACATAATCATTGTTTGAAGAAGGTACTATCACTATCCTCATTTGAGGAACCTGAGATTCAATTAGATTTTAAGTAACTTGTCCAATATCATGCTCATTAAGTGGCTGAATCAGAATTCAGTCATGGTTTGTATAACCAAGGTCCAGTGTTCTCACTTTTAACCACTATATTATGTTGTCTTTGAACATACTGCACTTATGAAAAATGTACATAGGCTGGGTGGGTTGGCTCACACCTGCAATCCCAGCACTTTGGGAGGCCAAGACAGGAGAATCACTTAGGCCAGGAGTTGAGACCAGCCTGGGCAACATAGCCAGACCTGTCTCTACAAAAATAAAAAATAAAAATTATCCAGGTGTGGTGGTGCGTACCTGTCATCCTGGTTACTTGGGAGGCTGAGGTGAAAGGATAGGATTGCTAGAACCCAGGAGTTTGAGGCTGCAGTGAGCTATGATCACACACCGCACTCCAGCCTGGGTAACAGAGGAAGGCCCTGTCTCAAAAAAAAAAAGTAAAAAGAAAAAAAATGTGGATAAAAGTCAAGTATCTTACAATTAAAACCAACTCATGTTATAGGAAAAAAAGAACTTAACGGAATCACGTAACTGAAAAGTACAAGCTCACTTCAGGACAAGGCCCAAACGATGTTTTGGGTCTTCATGTCTTTCTTTCCCTTTATCTCTTGGAAGAGCTCTCTCCAGTGGTAGACAAAGCAGCAATTGGCAGCCCAAACGTACTCTGCCAGCTTAGGAAGGCGAGCAGAGAGCCAGCATTTGCCGCAAATGGCTTTAAAAATAAAACATACTAGGGAGAGCCCTGATTAACCTGGTTAAGGTCATCTGCTCATCTCTGAACCAATTACTGTGGCTAAGTGAATGGGGCCCTGCAGTTGTTGGGGCCTGGGTAACATGCCCCATCTCAGTGCTGGTGGGTCAAAGCCCTACTTGACCTACAGAGAATGGGAATGGGTTCCTTACTCTAGAAGAATTCTGTCACCAGAAGAAATCAAATAAGTGGTTTTAAAACCACAGAGGCAAGGGCTGTTCAGTAGAGCAGAGTTCACATCCCTTCCCAACCTCAGAAATCTAATGAATTCCTAGATATTTCCCACTCCTGATAATTTGGAAATATATTTTCCTCATTTTGCACATGTTCTTTAGGTTTTTATATTGTCATGCGCTGGGTTACTTTTTATTGTTTTCGACTTTAAGCCATCCCTCTATACCCTGCTCTGAAATGCTAGATCTAGAGGCTAAAAACTACATCTCCCAGGTGTTCTTACCAGCTGGCTTCCTGTTATGGTCTAATGATTAAACATTTGGAGGCACTAGAAAGACATAGCAAGGCACAAGGAAAGAAAAAGTAACTCACTTCTTGTTAGGGATTCCTGCTAGCTCCACACCAATGGCAAAGCCTAGTCAAGCTTCTCTCGACACTTCCCTTGGCAGCCGTGCTTTGCCCCCGTTGGTGGTTCAGTCCCTGTGCAGTTGGTGCTCCAGGGAGAAGTCTGAGAACTGAGCTGGAGTAGGCGTGGAACTTCCTCTAACTTCAAGCTTCTAGGACTTCCTCACAGACACTTCCTCCTTTTGTTTCTCCAGCCCTGCAGGTGGTAGCCACTTCCATCAGTACCTAATTGGGTTCACCTCAGCATACTGGCTTTCCATCAGCTGGGTAATCAATTTCCCGTATTGCATCTACTCTGGTCGAACTATCTAGTATGGTTTATGTTACTCTGACTAAACAGGTTCTTCTTCATTCCAGTGACTGTTCCATTGATGCTAAAAAATTGCCACTTTCAGCCCATTTATACTCTATTTCAGCTGTACAAAGTTGATGAGCTCTTGTAATTAATATCACTTTTTAATTGTTTTCTTTTTATAAAATAAGAATGTACAAAATAGTGAAACAATTACACATACACCGCTATAGAAGGATAGGAGTGCTGCTGAAACTGAACTTTTGACTGGCATACAGTAATCACATGATACTTTGAAATGTTTATCTTTAGCTGATACATGAAAGATATACTTGGCATGAGGATGACTGAGAAAGATGTGACCACTTAACATTTTAAAAGTTGAGAGCTGCTTCTATTTGCTTTCCTGCAAAGGAAATATAAAAACTTTGGTAGCCACCTACTGCCACTAGTATAATTAGAACATTTTAATTGACCGTCTTGAACTTCTTGAGCAAGCCTGATGCAATTTTGTGCTTTAAGGAGACAAGCGATGAAAACCAAAAACTTCTACCCATAGCTAATCACCTCATACAGTAGGCAGAGTTAGATGATCCCCAAGATTCCTGCCTTCTTGTAAACAAGTCCTGTATAATCTCTTACCCTGAATGTGAGTGAACTTGTGACTATGATCTGTGTCACTGCCATGATTATATTACATTACACAGCAGAAGGATTGTACAGGTATAATTGAGGTCCTCAATAAGTTGACTTTAACTTAAAAGGGAGATTATCCTTGGTGGGACTGACTTAATTGTGTGAGCCCTTAAAGGGGACTACATCCTTCTTGAAGTCAGAGAATTAAGACATGAGATAGAGCTCCTTTAAAGGGGGCCACATGGCAGGAATCTGAGACCAACTTCTGGTACCTGAGAATGATCCCTAACCCACAGAGAGCAACAAAATGCGGACATCAGTCATACAGCCATAAGGAAATAAATCCTTCCGATAACCTAAAGAAGCTTGGAGGGGATTTTTTTTCCCCTAGTGGAGCTTTCAGATGAGGGTGCACCTGGTGGATGCCTTGACTTCATCCTAGGATAATGCTGAACAGAGGACCTACCTAGCCATGCTAAACTCCTGACTCACAAAAATGGTAAGATAGTAAATTTGTGTTATGTTAAGCCACTACATTTGTAGCAACTTGTTACAAGTAATAGAAATGTAATATAATATATTGGGAAGGGGGGATTCCTTTTGTAATAGCAGCAAAATATATAATAGCCACAATAAGAAAAGGGCACAGTGACTCATACCTGTAATCCCAGCACTTTGGGAGGCTGAGGTTGGCAGACCACTTTAGTTCAGGAGTTTGAGACCAGCCTGTGCAACATGATGAGACCCTCTACAAAAATACACAAGCCAAGCATGGTAGAACCAGCTATTGAGGTGGGAGGACTGCTTGAGCCTGGGAAGAGGAGGTTGCAGTGAGTCATGATCATGCCTTGGCGACAAAGTAAGACTCTGTTAAAAAAACAAAAAAACAAGAAATGCACAAGAAGCTAAATTTTAAAAATTATAGAACTTTACTGATACTTAAAAAGGAATTGAGAAAGATGGGGAGACATGTCCCTAGGAGGAAAGATTAAATGTTTTTAAATATATCAATAATTAAAGAATTTGTATGTCTAACAAAAAATACATTAATAGCTCAATAGAAAAAAAGTAAAAAATGTTGGAAGACTGGAAATAGCTTATTAACTTGGAAGTGATCAATAAATATGGTCGAATTTAAAGTGGCAAACATTTAAAATACAATCATATTTAAAGTTGATGAGGGTGTAAGAGATGTGATCCCTCACACTGCAATGGGTGTATTAAGTGGTATAATTTTTATAAAAAGTAATTCTAATTGCATATCAAGAGCCTTTAAAAAGTTCATCCTCTTTGAATCGCTTGAACCCAGGAGGCGGAGGTTGTAGTGAGCCGAGATCTCGCTACTGCTCTCCAGCCTGGGTGACAGAGCTGCTTGTATTTGCTTTCCTGCAAAGGAAATATAAAAGAAAGAATTTTTCTTTCGGCTCAAAAGACAAAAAAAAGTTCACTCTCTTTGATTTAGTAATTCCACTCCTAGTATTCTATCCATAAGATATAATGATACGTGTGCAAAATGATTTTGTAGAATATTCAATGCAGTATTTTTTATAAATTGAAAATAACCTATGATAGCAAAATGTCCAGCATCTATTTCACTTCAAATGATTGAACTAAGTCAAATTACCCTCCCATTCCATTACCATCCCCTGGGTAATGATTGGTTAGTAAACTGACATGTGGTCTAATTCTGACTGAAGACATGACCAAGTTCTGTAACATGACTTTGGAGAAGATTCTTTGTCCCTAACAATGATAGAGTGGAAACTAGCTCATCTTTTTCTGGGTATTTCTGTGTCTGAATGTGGTGTCCAAGATCATCTGATTATCATGAGTGGAAAAAGCCAGAGGGTAAAATCGACCCACTGAAGATGACAGAACAGAATGATAGAAAGACCTGGGCATTCTCTTGCTTCAGGGGCTTTGCGTTGGAGATACCCTCTGCCTGGAATGGTTTTCTCAGATACCCGCACAGCTTATTTACTTCCCCACTTTCAAGCCTTTGCTCAAATGCCCCCTACTTATGAGACCAAGCCTGATCACCCTACACACAATTACAACTGGCTTCTTCTATGCTGCCACTAACACTTTTAGTTCCTCTCCCATCTTCTACCATATTCCACAGAATTTATCACCAAACATACTTATTTAATGCATTTATTATATCTATTGTTTACTGCATGTCATGACAAACTAACTTGTAAGCTCTTTGAGGGGTGAAATGTTTATTTTTATTATTTATTGATAAATTCCTATAGCCTTGAACAGGGCTAAGAACATAGTGAGACTTTCATAAACATTTGTTCAGTTAATGAATGAATGAATCCAGCAGTAGTGATGGATTCAAGATTTAAAACTTGGATCTACTGACTTCAAACTTCATAACTGCCCCCTCTTGATGGTGTGCTGCTTTCAAACAAAAGAAAGATTGTCAATGGCACAAGCGAATGAACTTGCTATGCATAGTTTTAGAAAGCAAAACCAGGGCATATGGATCAAAACTACATGGAGCTTATTAAAGGAATAGCTTCTTTGGTTAAACCCAACCCACATCCTCCAGAGTGCAGCTCACTGCTAACTCTGGTTTTACCATTCCTTTGGGGTCCTTTCACTTGGATCCCTTTTTGTCCTTATGACAGCTGAGTCCAAAGGCACTTTTCTGTCTTTGTTTCTTGTTTTTGTTTTTTAGAGACAAAGTTTCATTCTGTCATCCAGGCTGGAGTGCAGTGGTGCAGTCATAGCTCACTGCAGCCTCCAACTCCTAGGTTCAAGCGATCCTCCTGCCCCAGCCTCCCAAGTAGCTGGGACTATAGGCATACAACACCATGCCCAGCTAATCTTTTTATTTTTTGTAGAGATGAGGATTTCACTATGTTGCCCTCGACAGTCTCGAACTCCCGACTTCGCGTGATCCTCCTACCTCGGCCTCCCAAAGTGCTGAGATTACAGGCATGAGCCACCATGTCTGATCTTCTTTGCCTTTAAGCCTTTAAATCTTTGGCTCAAGTGTACACAATTCTTTCCTCAATTTCCAATAGTCACACTGTGGAAGGCTAGAATATTCAAAAGAAATATTATTAAATACTGTACATGAACTAAGAATTCTCTGCCCTTAGTACAATCTTGCTTTGACACTTGCCTTTGGAAAGTTCTTTGAGCTCTGTGAGTTGCCTTTAATTATATGCATCAATCATAAAATAAATAGATTGAATTAAATTATCTCTAAAACTCTTTCGAACTCGCAAAGCCTATGATTCTACTCTACCAAAGAATTATATTAGAATTTGCATCTTATGAAGTGGTGATAAATTACACCTAACAGTATTAATTAACTCATTAATTTCCCTTTCCAATTCCTTTCAATAGAGATTTTTTGGTTTGGGAATGGGCAGTATATGCCCATGGAAAATACTACTTGAAACTACTTCTAATTATTAACTACTTAGGTATTTAAATTTAAAAATCAAGTTTTTCTTAAGTTTTTGAGCTCAACATGGAAGATTCAGGTTCAAATGACGCATTTATTTAAAAGATTCAATTCACCTAAAATTTAGCTATATTTAAAAACTGAGTTAAATTATTTTACGCATTTTAAGTGACATTTACAAATTTAATATATCTAATTTTCTCAAATGCCAGATGCCCATTAGGGCAAACTTTAAAATCTAATGAGAAAGCCTGGCATGATGGCGCTGTAGTCCCAGCTAGTTTGGAGGGTAAGGTGGGAGGATTGTTTGACCAGGAGTTCTGGACCAGCCTGGGAAACATAGTGAGACCCTGCCTCAAAAATGAAAAATAATTTTTTAAAAATCTAGTAAGAAGAATAATTCAAAACACCCAAGCTCTTCTTTTAAATCTAATAATCAAGCTTATGAATGTAGTAATTAAGTTTAATCAAACATTTAAAACCTTTACAAACTTGACTAAATTTTGTTATTCATTTCAAATTAATATCAGAAATCTAATGTGTTAAATTTTCTTAAATGTCTCAAATGTTTCAATAACATTAGAATGCTAATGTTTAACTAAAACATGTCATCATAGTTGTTAAAAGACTTATTCCTAAAATTAGTTTTCAAAATTAGAAATTACAAAAGGCTGTTTGTTAATTTATGGTTCAGAAAGGGTCACTCTAGAAATAGCCTTCAGGATCCCAAAATAACCCATAATCTCTAAATAGAACTAAAATCTGTAACAGTAGAATGGGACCAAGTTTTAGACCAAGAAAACTCAGCTGGACTGAGAGAGTAAATTCCAGGAATGAAAAGATAAATGCCTTTGCAAACCCGTAGAAGAATAAAAATAAGCATAGAGACAGTGTAGTTAATAAACCCATAGTGGTAGTACTTTTGTGCTAATTTTAGGACCTCAGAGACAGGATGTTTGAAAGTCCTCATTATGCTGTAAAGCATTTCTACATTATTATCTATTATCTTTAAATAAAAATCATGATATGTGGCTTACTTTACATTGTAATTTGGTTAATTCTGAGAATATATAGTTTAAAAACGCCTGGATGTTAATGCAGGGCTTTTTGCTGAAACTCAATCTGGACCCTACATTTACACAGAGGGACCATTGAATGTCGGTGGATGATAGCAGCAGAAACAGCAACAGCAACAGCAACAGCAACAGCAGGCGCTGGAATTGGAATTGGCTAAAAGACAGACTCTTTGGTGGTTCCTTGCTCTCCTTTCCAGCCCAGAGACTGCTGCCATCACAGTGGTTTGGCTGCTAAAAGGCATCAGCTGGGACTTCGTTCAGTTTTATACAGGGCCAGTTTCTTTTTTTTTTTTTCTTTTTTTTTTTCAATTGTAATCTTTTTGTTGCTGTTGTTGCTGTGTTTTTTTTTTTTTTTTAAATACCCTTTAAGTTTTAAGTTCTAGGATACATGTGCAGAATGTGTAGATTTTCTACATTAGGTATTTCTCCTAATGCTATCCCTCCCCTAGCCCCCCAGCCCCAATAGGCCTCAGTGTGTAATGTTCCCCTTCCTGTGTCCATGTGTTCTCATTGCTCAACTCCCCCTTATGAGTGAAAACATGCGGTGTTTGGTTTTCTGTTCTTATGGTACTTTGCTGAGAATGATGGTTTCCAGCTTCATCCATGTCCCTGCAAAGGACATAAACTCATCGATTTTTGCGGCTGCATAGTATTCCATGGTGTATATGTGCCACATTTTCTTTATCCAGCCTATCATTGATGGGCATTTGGGTTGGTTCCAAGCCTTTGCTATTGTGAACAGTGCTGCAATAAACATATGTGTGCATGTGTCTTTATAGCAGAATTATTTATAATCCTTCAGGTATATACCCAGTAATGAGATTGCTGGGTCAAATGGTATTTCTGGTTCTAGATCCTTGAGGAATTGCCACACTGTCTTCCACAATGGTTGAACTGATTTATACTCCCATCAATGGTGTAAAAGCATTCCTATTTCTCCACATCCTCTCCAGCATCTGTTGTTTCCTGACTTTCTAATGATTGCATTCTAACTGATGTGAGATGGTATCTCATTGTGATTTTGATTTGCATTTCTGTAATTACCAGTGATGATGAGCTTTTTTTCATATATTTGTTGTCCACATAAATGTCTTCTTTTGAGAAGTGTCTGTTCATATGCTTTGTCCACTTTTTGATGGTGTTGCTTTTTTTTGTTTGTTTTTGTTTTTCTTGTAAATCTGTTTAAGTTCCTTGTAGATTCTAGGTATTAGCCCTTTGTCTGATGGATTGCAAAAATTTTCTCCAATTCTATAGGTTTCCTGTTCACTCTGATGATAGTTTCTTTTGCTGTGCTGAAGTTCTTTAGTTTAATTAGATCCCATTTGTCTATTTTGGTTTTTGTTGCCATTGCTTTTGGTGTTTTAGTCATGTAGTCTTTGCCCATGGTTATGTCCTGAATGGTATTGCCTAGGTTTTCTTCTAGAGTTTTTACAGTTTTAGGTCTAATGTTTAAGTCTTTAATATATCTTGAGTTAATTTTTGTATAAGGTGTAAGGAAGGGGTCCAGTTTTAGTTTTCTCATATGGCTAGCCACTTTTCCCAACACCACTTATTAAATAGGGAGTCCTTTCCCCATTGCTTGTTTTGTCAGCTTTGTCAAAGACCAGTTGGTTGTAGATATGTGCCATTATTTCTGAGGCCTCTGTTCTGTTGAATTGGTCTATATATTTGTTTTGGTACCAGTACCATGCTGTTTTGGTTACTGTAGCCTTACAGTATAGTTTGAAGTCAGGTAGCATGATGCCTCTAGTTTTGTTCTTTTTGCTTAGAATTGTCTTGGCAATACAGGCTCTTTTTTGGTTCCATATGAAATTTGAAGTAGTTTTTTTCTAATTTTCCTGTGAAGAAAGTCAAGGGTAGCTTGATGGGGATAGCACTGAATCTATAAATTACTTTGGGCAGTATTGCCATTTTCACAATATTGATTCTTCCTATCCATGAGGATGGAATGTTTTTCCATTTGTTTGTGTCTTCACTTATTTCCTTGAGCAGTGGTTTGTAGTTCTCCTTAAAGAGGTTCTTTGCATCCCTTGTAAGTTGTATTTTTAGGTATTTTTTTCTGTTTGTAGCAATTGTGAATGGGACTTCACTCATGATTTGGCTCTCTCTTTTTCTATTATTGGTGTATCGGAATGCTTGTAATTTTTGCACATCTATTTTGTATCCTGAGACTTTGCTGAAGTTGCTTATCAGCTTAAGGAGATTTTGGCCTGAGACGATGGAGTTTTCTAAATATATAATCATGTCATCTGCAAACACAGACAATTTGACTTTTATTCTTCCTATTTGAATATTTATTTCTCTTGCCTGATTGCCCTGGCCAGAACTTCCATTATTACATTGGATAGGAGTGGTGAGAGTGGGCATCCTTGTCTTCTGCCAGTTTTCAAAGGGAATGCTTCCAGCTTTTGCCCATTCAGTATGATATCAGCTGTGGGTTTGTCATAAATGGCCCTTATTATTTTGAGATACATTCCATCAATACACAGTTTGTTTTCAGCATGAAGTGGTTTTGAATTTTATCAAAGGCCTTTCCTGCATCTATTGAGATAATCATGTGGTTTTTGTCACTGGTTCTGTTTATGTGATGGATTATGTTTGTTGATTTGCATAAGTTGAACCAGCCTTGCATCCCAAGGATGAGGCCAACTTGGTTTTGGGGAATAAGGTTTTTGATGTGCTGCTGGATTCAGTTTGCCAGTGTTTTATTGAGGATTTTCGCATAGATGTTCATTAGGTATATTGGCCTGAAATTTTCTTTTTTTGCTGTGTCTCTGCCAGGTTTTAGTATCAAGATGATGCTGACCCCATAAAATGAGTTAGGAAAAAGTCCCTCTTTTTCTGTTGTTTGGAATAGTTTTGGAAGAAATGGTACCAGCTCCTCTTTGTTTCTCTGGTAGAATTCGGCTGTGACTCTGTCTGGTCCTGGGCTTTTATTGGTTGGTAGGCTATTATTTACTGCCTCAATTTCAGAACTTGTTATTGATCTATTCAGGGATTTGACTTCTTCTTGATTTAGTCTTGGGAGGATGCATGTGTTTAGAAATTTATCCATTTCTTCTAGATTTCCTAGTTTATTTGAGTAGAGATGTTTATAGTATTCTCTGATGGTAGTTTGTATTGCTGTGGGATCAGTGGTGATACCCCCTTTATCATTTTTTTATTGTGTCTATTTGATTCTTCTATGTTTTCTTCTTTATTAGTCTGGCTAGCAGTCTATGTATTTTGTTAATCTTTTCAAAAAACCAGCTCCTGGATTCATCAATTTTTTTTTGAAAGGTTTTTCTTGTCTCTATCTCCTTCAGTTCTGCTCTGATCTTAGTTATTTCTTGTCTTCTGCTAGCCTTTGAACTTGTTTGCTCTTGCTTCTCTAGTTCTTTTAATTGTGATGTTAGGGTGTCAATTTTAGATCTTTCCTGCTTTCTCCTGTGGGTATTTAGTGCTGTATAGTTACTTCTAAAAACTGGTTTAGCTGTGTCCCAGAGATTCTGGTTCACTGTGTCTTTGTTCTCATTGGTTTCAAAGAACTTATTTATTTCTGCCTTAATTTTGTTATTTACCCAGTAGCCATTCAGGAGCAGGTTGTTCAGTTTTCATGTAGTTGTGCAGTTTTGAGTGAATTTCTTAACCCTGAGTTCTAATTTGATTGCACTGTGGTCTGAGAGACTGTTTGTTATGATTTCAGTTTTTTGCATTTGCTGAGGAGTGTTTTGCTTCCAATTATGTGGTCAATTTTTTCTAAGTATGATGTGGTGCTGAGAAGAATGTATATTCTGTTCATTTGGGGTGGAGAGTTCTGTAGATGTCTGTTAGGTCTGCTTGGTCCAGAGTTGAGTTCAAGTCCTGAATATCCTTATTAATTTTCTGTCTTGTTGATCTGTCTAATATTGACAGTGGGATGTTAAACTCTCCCACTCTTATTCTGTGTGAGTCTAAGTTTCTTTGCAGGTCTCTAAGAACTTGCTTTATAAATCTGGGTGCTCCTGTATTGGGTGCATATACATTTAGGATAGTTAGCTCTCCTTGTTTCATTGATCCCTTTATCATCATGTAATGTCCTTCCTTGTCTTTTTTGATCTTTGTTGGTTTAAAATCTGTTTTATCAGACACTAGAACTGCAACCCCACATACAGGATCAGTTTCATGGGCATATGACCTGTGCTGTCATACAGGGCCAGGCACTTAGAAGGACCCCACACATGATTTATTGCTCTGTTGACACCATTTTACAATTCTGAACAATTTTTTAACAAAAGCCCCTGCATTTTCATTTTGCACTGGGTGAGGCAAATTATATAGCCAGCCCTGGCTTTACAGTTCATTTAAATTTTTACTACTTCTAGACAAACAAGTGAGATTTACCTGTAGTTAATTACCAACCCAGGAGTGGACATTCTTGGAACTGCCCCAACCTGCTTCCTTGCTAGACTGTTCCCTCTCTTTAATATCCATCAGCTGGACTCACCAACTCCGGAAAACCTACAAGGAGACCCGTACTGAGCTGAATTTGACGTCAGCAGTATTGCCATCTGTCACAACCTCATGTTGTTTTGGGTGTGGCAAGACTTCTGTTACACCTGATTCCAGCCAGTTATATATAAAGGATGTCCTGCTCCAACCTGGCCCTACCTGATGGACAGCCTGGGCCCTGAGAATGCTTTCTTCTAGAATGGACAGACAAAAAGAGGACAGAGGCGGTTACAAAACGATAATATCCATCACAGGCGAAGAGTACTCAAAAGTGAACTTCTACCATTTCCACTGATGTTGATTAACTTCCCTGAGCCTTAGTTTTCTCCTTGATGAAGGAGGATAGCAGAGGAGGCATCTATGCCTCTCAACCCGCCAGAATCCCGGGCGGAGAGGACAGAACAGGCGTGCAAAATTTTGCATTGTCCCAGACCTCAGCAAGTCTTCGCACTGAATGAAAACAGCATTTATACGTCATTTGGGTCATGTGACTCTTGGAAAACCTACGGTTACCTACGGTTCCTTCCCGCCCCCGCCCCACCCCCACCTTCCAGCCTCCAAAAATGTGACCTCCAATAAAAATAAAAAGGCTTGCTGACCCATGCCATGAATTGACGATCCTTGAAGGTGGCTCCTGGACCCAGGTTAAGCCACGTACCTCTAAAATGTTCATTTAGGCGGCCAGCGCTGTCTTCCCTGCTCAAATCCCCGACCTGCGGCTCCTGGCCGCCACCCCGCCCCAACCCTGCAGACGGGCTCTCCACAGGGTCTGCGCGTCCCGCGAGGGTCCTGGCTGGCCGAGCGACTGCCGCAGGAGGGGGCGGGCCCGGCTCTCGGTCCGCCCCACGCTGGGCTCGGGGTGGGGGCTCCCGGCCTATTACGGGATGGAAGCTCCGGGTGTCGCAGGGGCGGGAGGGATAGAGGGAGGGAGAAAGGCAGGCTGGTGAAAGGCGCATTGATGCAGCCTGCGGCGGCCTCGGAGCGCGGCGGGGCCGGACGCTGACCACGTCCCGCTCTTCAGTCTCCTCCTCCGCCTCCTCCAGCTCCACGCTGCCCGGCCGCTGCGCGCCATGCGCCCCCAGGGCCCCGCAGCCTCCCCACGGCTGCTCCGCGGCCTCCTGCTGCTCCTGCTGCTGCAGCTGCCCGCGCCGTCGAGCGCCTCCGAGATCCCCAAGGGGAAGCAGAAGGCGCATCTTCGGCAGAGGGAGGTAGTGGACCTGGTGAGTCCGGGGGAGCCCAGCTGGGACCGCCGCGCTGGTGGAGGGGACCTGGCCGCTCGCCTCATGGGCAGGCCGTCAGTCCGGCTGTTGGGGGTGTCTGTCTGTACAGCTGTGTGTCGTGTGTCTTGACGCGCCGAGGGTGTCACGCTTTGTGTCTACAGGTACAGAAGGACCTCGGTTATGCGGGCAGTGAGTCTTGGAACTCAGAGGGGAGACCAAAATGAGAGCCCATCGTGGAGCGAACATGTGACATGGGTCCGGTGGGACTCCCCGAAGTATTGGCGAGTCCCCCAATAATTTCTAGCTTCAGGAAGACCCCTTGCGAAAGGTCGGAGGGGTAGGATGGCAATGAGAGTAAAATAAGGAGCTTGGGTAGGTCCGAAGTGGAACTGGGAAAGACCCTGGCCTCGCTGATCCCCTGGGCCTGGGCGGTGCTACGTGTCCTTTGTTGAGGCTGGTGGCCACGTCTGCCTGCAGGAGAGAATAACAACCCCCACAAAGCATCCGTCCAACTCTTTGTAACTTGAAGACTGTGAGTCATGTTGGGTCATCTTTCTAGGGAGTATGGGCTGCAATTTACTTTGTTGGACAACCACAGCAGGGGCCAGGAATGGTTCAGAAGGTTTAAGGCCGGAAAAGGAAATGAAGGAGCCCGGCGCTAACCCTCTAAGGACCCGTTTTGCTTGTTCTGTTTAAACCAAATGGGCAGTCAGTCCTTATAGATACCCTGGGTCTTCTGCTGTGGCCACCGGGTAGGAGTATCACAGTCAAGCTAGGGGAGAAGACAGTTTCCAGGAAACTGGAAACAAACGGCCCGAGTGCTTTCCAGGGGCTCATTTGTGGGAAGGTATGTTTGCTTAAAATCCTTCCCTCTGAAAATCAACAAACCCACTGAAGGGCGAGGTTCTCTGTCCTGTGGCATGAGGGAGCCTTTCACAGTTACCATAGTCCTTGGTGTATCATAAACTTCAGTCTCATTTGCAGACAAACATGATTTACAGGCATTGCAAGATATAAGTTAGGGCATTTTTTACTAAAAAGAAAGTTTTGAATTTGTTAAGCTACCATTTTAAACTGAGCTAATAAACCAAGTTCCTTGGCAGCTAGTTCTACCTTGGATTGAAAGTGCTAAAAAAAAATTTTCCCCATTTCACACAACTTTTTGGTGATAGGCTGTGTAATTTTGTTCCACAAAAGCAGACTATGTCTTCAGGCAACAGTGCTATTTTAAGTGACCAAGTTATTAAAACTGTAACGAATGAGTGTAGTTTATGTGTCGTTTGCATTTTATGAATTTGTAGTTATGATACACAAAATACCCATTTTTTCCTGTGAAGCTTGCAATTTTTCCCCCTTCAAGGATTTACAGTACCTGTGGTTTCCCACAACTCTAGCCAGACTTGGAAAAGATTTTGCAGCCAGGCTCAGGTGCATCCTGTAGGTTGGATTTGGTCTGCTGACAGAAGAAGTCCACAGTCATTAAGTTTTCAACAGATTCTATAAAGTAACTTCTTTGTACAGGATCTTTCAAAGCGTTCCTTTCAAGCTTCCACCAAGCTCTGCCCCCTGGTGGCCAGTGAAAGAAACAGGGGAGTAGAAAAGTGCGCTTCCCTTAACATTTTTTTTTTTCATCCCACAGTCATTTATTGAGAGTCCTAAGCATGTGTTGGGTTACCATTTTAAAGTAGAAGACAGATGTGACACCTGCGGAATCGAATCAAGTAAAGTTATGTGGTCTCTGAAATGTGTCTTTTAGATGCAAAGGTGAATAAAAATTCCCAATATGGCACGATGGACATGTTGGGCCAGATAATTCTTGTGGGGACCGTCCTGTGCATTGTAGCATGTTTAGCAGCACCCCTCGTTTGTACAGACTAGATGCCAGTAGCAACCCTCGCTCCCAAGTTGTGACAACCAAAAATGTCTCTTGACATAGTCGAGTGTCCCCTGGAGACAAAATTATCCCCAGTTGAGATCCACTAATGTATAAGAAAATAAAATTTAGTCTGTGTATCATCTTGCCCTGAGGGGAATAATAGTGAAAATAATCAAAGAATATCAGAAGCAGTGTTATTCCCATTTGAAATGTATGTCTAAACATTGTATATATCTGCTTGTGAAAGTGAATTATTAAAATTTAAAAAGTCTAAAATACACCAAACTTTTGAAATATTTTGCACTTTTAAAACTTTAGTTTGTATGTCTTTGAATACTTTTGTAATTGTTAAATACTTATTTTTTATTTGTTTATTTATTTTACTATTTCTCTGACAGTAAATAAGCAGTAGTGTCTTTTTCTTCTTACAGTCAGGAGAATAGCAATGTCAAAGACTTAAAAAATCGTTTATCAAACCAAAAATGAAACTGGCAATGGAGAAGCAAACTGATTGGCAAACATCAGTCTGATTATCTAGGATTTTTCCCAGACAGCTATTGGATTTTATTATCCAATCCCAGATACTGTAGTCAAAAGATAAGCTTTAAAGTTACTTTAATATCTAAGAAACTTTGTTTTTTGTTTTCGTTGGAAAATATACTTATGCAGAATGATAATACTAGGCAACTTACACAAATAGAGGAAATGTTAGAGTAGAAATTTAAATGGATTACATTGGGTTTTGGAGTATCTAAATGTCACCTTTGTTCCTAGCTGAACCAATTCAGGTGTAGACACAGAAATTAGACAGGTGGAGTGCAAGGTATACCTTTACCACTGATCATACAGCATTGGTGTGTGTGTATGGCTTATGTGTGCTAGGCTGGTAGATTTGCTAGTGCTGTCTTCCCCAGGTCTAGACCTTGAAAGGTCCACCCAGGGCAGTGGACACACTTGCCCAGAGTCATTGCCTCGCATTGGTCTTGGGGGAATCATAGGAATAATAATGACTGACACATGCGGTGTTTACTGTGTTCCAGGCATTGTTCTAAGCACATTTTATATATTGTTCGCTTAAAACTTATACAAACCCTACAAGGTAAGACTCTATTATTATCCTCATTTTACAGATAAGGAAACAGCACCAAAATGTTGAGTAACTTGCCCTATCTCACAGAGCTAATGTAAGGTGGAGCCAGGATAAAATCCAAAGAAACTGGCTCTAGAATCCATGCATTTAAACACCGCAAGATATCCTTCCCTAAAACAAACATAGAGAATCCAGGCTCTTACAGACAGTTTGACAGATTGCAGATGGTCCCCTATTGAGAACTAATGGTCACCTGAAACTAGATCACTTACTGCTTCTCCTTGGGGAGGAGGGGTGGGATGAGAGGCCAGAAATGTTATCCAAGTACTGCTTCCCCCACTTAAAAACAGGGAGAAGCAGGGATTTTCATATCCAAGTTGGAGATATTGCCGGTACAAGATAATTATTGACTCTTAAGATTTTATTTTATAATTATGTCCCTAGGAATTTATCTTAGGGAAATAATTCAAAGGAAGAAAAAGGCTATCTGGATAAAGATTTTCATTACAATAATATTCTAATAAGAAAAAAGTAGAAATAAGCTATGTATCCAAAAATAGTGCAATGTTTGCATCAAACTGTAAAAGTCCAGGTCTCTTTGCAAGATATAGAGCTAGAAGAAAAAAGCAGAATATCAAATTATTTCCACCTTGGGATACAGGTATTTAAAATTATATATGCTTATAATGAACAGTAGAAAGGAGCAGGCAAATGAAATAATTTTGTCCTCCTCTGATGTATGTGTGTGTGTGTGTGTGTGTGTGTGTGTGTAAAGTTTGTGCTCTAAAAATTATGAAAGAAATCACAATATTTTAGAAATAATTTGAAAATGAATTCTCTATAATAAGTCATCTAGAACATGGGCACGTGGTATTAAGGGATTTTTGACTCCAAGGGCTCAAAATAAATGCAATTTTAATCATACTGAGTCTCTGAATCTTGAGTGGTAAGAGTTTTCTTCTCCTTCTCTTTCTCATTATAGTATAATGGAATGTGCTTACAAGGGCCAGCAGGAGTGCCTGGTCGAGATGGGAGCCCTGGGGCCAATGGCATTCCGGGTACCCCTGGGATCCCAGGTCGGGATGGATTCAAAGGAGAAAAGGGGGAATGTTTGAGGGAAACCTTTGAGGAGTCCTGGACACCCAACTACAAGCAGTGTTCATGGAGTTCGCTGAATTATGGCATAGATCTTGGGAAAATTGCGGTAAGTAAAGTTTGAATTATTTTAAAAGTGAAGCAAAATGTAAGGGTTTTCATGTTTCAGTGTTAATTGTTAGGTAACATTTTATTATTATTTTTTAACCAAAAGACTTAGAGAAGTAGGTAGCATGTGACTTTTAATTTAAAACTAATACAAAGTTTATAAGATTTCAAAGTTGAGAGAGATCCAAGATGGCTGACTACCAGCAGCTCAGGATTGTAGCTCCCAGAGAAAGCGCACAGAACGAGAGGACGCCACACTTACAGATGAATTTTTGTTGCTCACGGACCAGGAGATTCCCGGCGGAGGAGCCCCACGGGTCGCCAGCGAGACTCTTGTGGCCGACGTGGCGGTTTTGCCGGCGTCTTGGTGCGGCGGTTCTCCGTGCAGAGTAAACGGCACTGGGTCCCCTTTTGGTCGATGTTTGGAGTTCCGGGAAGGCAATCGCCTGTTTACCTGATTGAAAAAGGGATTCAAGAGGGAAGCCAGACGGGAGATTCCCGCGCAGAAAAGCACCACGAATCTTTATGCCCCTGTTAGTCGGCGCAGTGGGTTGCTCAATTTCGGCGCTGGGAATCAACAAGTTGGACGTCCACTCAGAGACCTAATTTGAAAGTTGGCAGTTACAAACGACAGGTGGATAAACTTACAATGATGGGAAGAAACCAGCGTAAAAAGGCTGAGAATACTCAAAATCAGAATGCCTCTCCTTCTACAGGGGATCATAGTTCCTCATCAACAAGGGAACAAGGCCTGATGGAGAA